>JABXNX010000028.1:386720-405088 GCA_014843695.1 Archivesica marissinica
TGTTTGCAGGTTGTTGTTTAGTACTGTTTGCAGGTTGTTGTTTAGTACTGTTTACAGGTTGTTGTTTAGTACTGTTTGCAGGTTGTTGTTTAGCACTGTTTGCAGGTTGTTGCTTAGTACTGTTTGCAGGTTGTTGTTTAGTACTGTGTGCAGGTTGTTGTTTAGTACTGTTGCAGGTTGTTGTTATGGAACTGTTTGCAGGTTGTTGTTTAGTACTATTTGCAGGTTGATGTTTAGTACTGTTTGCAGGTTGTTGTTTAGTACTGTTTGCAGGTTGTTGTTTAGCACTATTTGCAGGTTGTTGTTTAGTACTGTTTGCAGGTTGTTGTTTAGTACTGTTTGCAGGTTGTTGTTTAGCACGGTTGTTGCAGGTGAATCTAGCACTATTTCAGGATGTGTTTAGTACTGTTGCAGGTTGGGTGTAGCACTGTTTACATGTTGTTGTTTAGTACTGTTTGCAGGTTGTGCTTAGCACTATTTGCAGGTTGTTGTTTAGTACTGTTTGCAGGTTGTTGCTTAGTAGTTTGCAGGTTGTTGTTTAGTACTGTTTGCATGTTGTTGTTTAGCACTATTTGCAGGTTGTTGTTTAGTACTGTTTGCAGGTTGTTGTTTAATACTGTTTGCAGGTTGTTGTTATGGAACTCTTTGCAGGTTGTTGTTTAGTACTGTTTGCAGGTTGTTGTTTAGTACTGTTTGCAGGTTGTTGTTTAGTACTGTTTGCAGGTTGGTGTTTAGCAGTGTTTGCATGTTGTTGTTTAACAGTGTTTGCAGGTTGGTGTTTAACACTCTTTGCAGGTTGGTGTTTAACACTATTTGCAGGTTGGTGTTTAGCAGTGTTTGCATGTTGGTGTTTAACAGTGTTTGCAGGTTGGTGTTTACCACTGTTTGCAGGTTGGTGTTTAGCACTGTTTGCAGGTTGGTGCTTAGCACTGTTTGCATGTTGGTGTTTAGCATTGTTTGCAGGTTGGTGCTTAGCACCATTTGCAGGTTGGTGTTTAGCACTGTTTGCATGTTGGTGTTTAACAGTGTTTGCATGTTGGTGTTTAGCTCTGTTTGCAGGTTGGTGTTTAACACTGTTTGTAGGTTGGTGTTTAGCACTGTTTACAGGTTGGTATTTAGCACTGTTTGTAGGTTGGTGTTTAGCTCTGTTTGCAGGTTGGTATTTAACACTGTTTGTAGGTTGGTGTTTAGCACTGTTTGCAGGTTGGTATTTAGCACTGTTTGTAGGTTGGTGTTTAGCACTGTTTGCAAGTTGTTGCTTAGCACTGTTTGCAAGTTGTTGTTTAGCACTCTAGCACAGTTTGCAAGTTGTTGCTTAGCACTGTTTGCAGGTTGTTGTTTAGTACTATTTGCCGGTTGTTGTTTAGTACTGTTTACAGGTTGTTGTTTAGTACTGTTTGCAGGTTGTGCTTAGCACTATTTGCAGGTTGTTGTTTAGTACTGTTTGCAGGTAGGTGCCTAGCACTATTTGCAGGTTGTTGTTTAGTACTGTTTGCAGGTTGGTGCCTAGCACTGTTTGCAAGTTGGTGCCTAGCACTGTTTGCAGGTTGGTGCCTAGCACTGTTTGCAGGTTGTTGCTTAGTACTGTTTGCAGGTTGGTGCCTAGCACTGTTTGCAGGTTGTTGTTCAGTACTGTTTGCAGGTTGTTGCTTAGTACTGTTTGCAGGTTGTAGTTTAGTACTGTTTGCAGGTTGTTGTTTAGTACTGTTTGCAAGTTGTTGTTTAGTACTGCTTGCAGGTTGTTGTTTAGTACTGTTTGCAGGTTGTTGTTTAGCAATATTTGCAGGTTGTTGCTTAGTACTGTTTGCAGGTTGTTGTTTAGTACTGTTTGCAGGTTGTTGTTTAGTACTGGTTGCAGGTTGTTGTTTAGTACTGTTTGCAGGTTGTTGTTTAGTACTGTTTGCAGGTTGTTGTTTAACACTATTTGCATGTTGTTGTTTAGTATTATTTGCAGGTTGTTGTTTAGCACTCTTTGCAGGTTGATGCTTGGCACTGTTTGCAGGTTGTTGCTTAACACAGTTGACAGATTGTTGGTTAGCACTGTTTGCAGGTTGGTATTTAGCACTGTTTGCATGTTGGTGTTTAACAGTGTTTGCAGGTTGTTGTCTAGCACTGTTTGCAGATTGGTGTTAGCACTGTTTGCCTGTTGTTGCTTAGCACTGTTTGCAGGTTGTTGTTTAGTACTGTTTGCAGGTTGTTGTTTAGTACTGTTTGCAGGTTGTTGTTTAGCATTGTTTGCAGGTTGGTGCTTAGCACTGTTTGCAGGTTGTTGTTTAGTACTGTTTGCAGGTTGTTGTTTAGTACTGTTTGCAGGTTGTTGTTTAGTACTGTTTGCAGGTTGTTGTTTAGTACTGTTTGCAGGTTGTTGTTTAGCACTATTTGCAGGTTGATGTTTAGCACTGTTCTCAGGTTGTTGTTTAGTACTGTTTGCAGGTTGTTGTTTAGCACTGTTTGCAGGTTGAATCTTAGCACTATTTGCAGGTTGTTGTTTAGTACTGTTTGCAGGTTGGTGCCTAGCACTGTTTACATGTTGTTGTTTAGTATTGTTTGCAGGTTGTGCTTAGCACTATTTGCAGGTTGTTGTTTAGTACTGTTTGCAGGTTGTTGTTTAGTAGTTTGCATGTTGTTGTTTAGTACTGTTTGCAGGTTGTTGTTTAGCACTCTTTGCAGGTTGTTGTTTAGTACTGTTTGCAGGTTGTTGTTTAATACTGTTTGCAGGTTGTTGTTATGGAACTGTTTGCAGGTTGTTGTTTAGCAGTGTTTGCATGTTGGTGTTTAACAGTGTTTGCAGTTTGGTGTTTAACACTGTTTGCAGGTTGGTGTTTAACACTGTTTGCAGGTTGGTGTTTAGCAGTGTTTGCATGTTGGTGTTTAACAGTGTTTGCAGGTTGGTGTTTTGCACTGTTTGCAGTTTGGTGCTTAGCACTGTTTGCATGTTGGTGTTTAACAGTGTTTGTTGGTTGGTGTTTAGCACTGTTTGCATGTTGGTGTTTAGTATTGTTTGCAGGTTGGTGTTTAGCACCATTTGCAGGTTGGTGTTTAGCACTGTTTGCAGGTTGGTGTTTAGCACTGTTTGCATGTTGGTGTTTAACAGTGTTTGCATGTTGGTGTTTAGCTCTGTTTGCAGGTTGGTGTTTAACACTCTTTGTAGGTTGGTGTTTAGCACTGTTTGCAGGTTGGTATTTAGCACTGTTTGTAGGTTGGTGTTTAGCTCTGTTTGCAGGTTGGTATTTAACACTGTTTGTAGGTTGGTGTTTAGCACTGTTTGCAGGTTTGTACTTAGCACTGTTTGTAGGTTGGTGTTTAGCACTGTTTGCAAGTTGTTGCTTAGCACTGTTTGCAAGTTGTTGTTTAGCACTCTAGCATTGTTTACAAGTTGGTGCCTAGCACTGTTTGCAGGTTGGTGCCTAGCACTGTTTGCAGGTTGTTGCTTAGTACTGTTTGCAGGTTGTTGTTTAGTACTGTTTGCAGGTTGTTGTTTAGTACTGGTTGCAGGTTGTTATTTAGTACTGTTTGCAGGTTGTTGTTTAGTACTGTTTGCAGGTTGTTGTTTAGCACTATTTGCATGTTGTTGTTTAGTACTATTTGCAGGTTGTTGTTTAGCACTGTTTGCAGGTTGTTGTTTAGTACTGTTTGCAGGTTGTTGTTTAGCACTGTTTGCAGGTTGAATTTAGCACTGTTTGCAGGTTGTTGTTTAGTACTGTTTGCAGGTTGGTGTCTAGCACTGTTTGCAGGTTGTTGTTTAGCACTGTTTGCAGGTTGTGCTTAGCACTGTTTGCAGGTTGTTGTTTAGTACTGTTTGCAGGTTGTTGTTTAGTAGTTTGCAGGTTGTTGTTTAGTACTGTTTGCAGGTTGTTGTTTAGCACTGTTTGCAGGTTGTTGTTTAGTACTGTTTGCAGGTTGTTGTTTAGTACTGTTTGCAGGTTGTTGTTATGTACTGTTTGCAGGTTGTTGTTTAGTACTGTTTGCAGGTTGTTGTTTAGTACTGTTTGCAGGTTGTTGTTTAGCACTGTTTGCAGTTGGTGTTTAGATGTTTGCAGGTTGTTGTTTAGCACTGTTTGCAGGTTGGTGTTTAGCACTGTTTGCAGGTTGTTGTTTAGCATGTTTGCAGTTGTAGATTGTTGGTTAGATGTTGCAGGTTGGTTTTAGCATTTGCAGTTGGTGTTTAATGTTGCAGGTTGTTGTTAGATGTTTGAGGTTGGTGTTAGCACTGTTTGCTGTTGTGTTAGCTGTTGAGGTTGTTTTTAGCTTGTGCAGGTTGTGTTAGACTGTTGAGGTTGTTTTGCATGTTTGCAGGTTGTTAGACTGTTTGAGGTTGTGTAGTACTGTTTGCAGTTTGCTTAGCACTGTTTGCAGGTTGTGTTTAGACTGTTGCAGGTTGTGTAGCACGTTTGCAGGTTGTTGTTAGTACTGTTGAGGTGTGTTAGATGTTTGCAGGTTGTTGTTTAGTACTGTTTGCAGGTTGTTGTTTAGTACTGTTTGCAGGTTGTTGTTTAGTACTGTTTGCAGGTTGTTGTTTAGTACTGTTTGCAGGTTGTTGCTTAGCACTATTTGCAGGTTGTTGTTTAGTACTGTTTGCAGGTTGTTGTTTAGTACTGTTTGCAGGTTGTTGTTTAGTACTGTTTGCAGGTTGTTGCTTAGTTTGTTGGTTAGCACTGTTTGCAGGTTGGTGTTTAGCACTGTTTGCATGTTGGTGTTTAGCAGTGTTTGTAGGTTGTTGTTTAGTACTGTTTGCAGGTTGTTGTTAGTACTGTTTGCAGGTTGTTGTTTAGTACTGTTTGCAGGTTGTTGCTTAGTACTGTTTGCAGGTTGTTGTTTAGTACTGTTTGCAGGTTGTTATTTAGCATTGTTTGCAGGTTGGTGCCTAGCACTGTTTGCAGGTTGTTGTTTAGTACTGTTTGCACGTTGTGCTTAGCACTATTTGCAGGTTGTTGTTTAGTACTGGTTGCAGGTTGGTGTCTAGCACTGTTTGCAGGTTGTTGTTTAGTACTGTTTGCAGGTTGTGCTTAGCACTATTTGCAGGTTGTTGTTTAGTACTCTTTGCAGGTTGTTGTTTAGTACTGTTTGCAGGTTGGTGCTTAGCTCTGTTTACAGGTTGTTGTTCAGTACTGTTTGCAGGTTGTGCTTAGCACTATTTGCAGGTTGTTATTTAGTACTGTTTGCATGTTGTTGTTTAGTACTGTTTGCAGGTTGTTGTTTAGTACTGTTTGCAGGTTGTTGCTTAGTACGGTTTGCAGGTTGTTGTTTAGCAATGTTTGCAGGTTGTTGTTAAGTATTGTTTGCAGGTTGTTGTTTAGTACTGTTTGCAGGTTGTTGTTTAGTACTGTATGCAGGTTGTTGCTTAGTACTGTTTGCAGGTTGTTGTTTAGTACTATTTGCAGGTTGTTATTTAGTACTGTTTGCAGGTTGTTGTTTAGTACTGTTTGCAGGTTGTGCTTAGCACTATTTGCAGGTTGTTGTTTAGTACTGTTTGCAGGTTGGTGCCTAGCACTGTTTGCTTGCATGTTGTTGTTTAGTACTGTTTGCAGGTTGTGCTTAGCACTATTTGCAGGTTGTTGTTTAGTACTGTTTGCAGGTTGTTGTTTAGTTTTGTTTGCAGGTTGGTGCCTAGCACTGTTTACAGGTTGTTGTTTATACTGCTTGCAGGTTGTGCTTAGCACTATTTGCAGGTTGTTGTTTAGTACTGTTTGCATGTTGTTGTTTAGTACTGTTTGCAGGTTGTTGTTTAGTACTATTTGCAGGTTGTTGTTTAGTACGGTTTGCAGGTTGTTGTTTAGCACTGTTAGCAGGTTGTTGTTTAGTACTGCTTGTTGGTTGTTGTTTAGTACTGTTTGCAGGTTGTTGTTTAGTACTATTTGCAGGTTGTTGTTTAGTACTGTTTGCAGGTTGTTGTTTAGTACTGTTTGCAGGTTGTGCTTAGCACTATTTGCAGGTTGTTGTTTAGTACTGGTTGCATGTTGTTGTTAGTACTGTTTGCAGGTTGTTGTTTAGCACTGTTTGCAGGTTGTTGTTTAGTACTGTTTGTTGGTTGTTGTTTAGTACTGTTTGCAGGTTGTTGTTTAGTACTGTTTGCAGGTTGTTGTTTAGTACTGTGTGCAGGTTGTTGTTTAGTACTGTTTGCAGGTTGTTGCTTAGTACTGTTTGCAGGTTGTTGTTTAGTACTGTTTGCAGGTTGTTGTTTAGTACTGGTTGCAGGTTGTTGTTTAGTACTGTTTGCAGGTTGTTGTTTAGTACTGTTTGCAGGTTGTTGTTTAGCACTATTTGCAGGTTGTTGTTTAGAACTGTTTGCAGGTTGATGCTTAGTACTGTTTGCAGGTTGTTGTTTAGTTCTGTTTGCAGGTTGTGCTTAGCACTATTTACAGGTTGTTGTTTAGTACTGTTTGCATGTTGGTGTTTAGCAGTGTTTGAAGGTTGTTGTCCAGCACTGTTTGCAGGTTGGTGTTAGCACTGTTTGCAGGTTGTTGTTTAGCACTGTTTGCAGGTTGTTGTTTAGTACTGTGTGTAGGTTGTTGTTTAGTACTGTTTGCAGGTTGGTGTTTAGTACTGTTTGCAGGTTGTTGTTTAGCACTGTTTGCAGGTTACGCTTAGCACTATTTGCAGGTTGTTGTTTAGTACTGTTTGTTGGTTTTTGTTTAGTAGTTTGCAGGTTGTTGTTTAGTACTGTTTGCAGGTTGTTGTTTAGCACTGTTTGCAGGTTGTTGTTTGGTACTGTTTGCAGGTTGTTGTTTAATACTGTTTGCAGGTTGTAGTTATGGAACTGTTTGCAGGTTGTTGTTTAGTACTGTTTGCAGGTTGTTGTTTAGTACTGTTTGCAGGTTGTTGTTTAGTACTTTTTGCACGTTGGTGTTTAGCAGTGTTTGCAGGTTGGTGTTTAACACTGTTTGCAGGTTGGTGTTTAACACTGTTTGCAGGTTGGTGTTTAGCAGTGTTTGCATGTTGGTGTTTAACAGTGTTTGCAGGTTGGTGTTTACCACTGTTTGCAGGTTGGTGTTTAACACTGTTTGCAGGTTGGTGTTTAACACTGTTTGCAGGTTTTTGTTTAGCAGTGTTTGCATGTTGGTGTTTAACAGTGTTTGCAGGTTGGTGTTTAGCATTGTTTGCAGGTTGGTGTTTAGCACCATTTGTAGGTTGGTGTTTAGCACTGTTTGCAGGTTGGTGTTTAGTACTGTTTGCATGTTGTTGTTTAGCACTGTTTGCAGGTTAATGCTTAGCACTCTTTGCAGGTTGTTGCTTAACACTGTTTACAGATTGATGGTTAGCACTGTTTGCAGGTTGGTGTTTAGCACCATTTGCATGTTGGTGTTTAGCAGTGTTTGCAGGTTGTTGTCCAGCACTGTTAGCAGGTTGGTGTTTAGCACTGTTTGCAGGTTGTTGTTTAGTACTGTGTACAGGTTGTTGTTTAGTACTGTTTGCAGGTTGTTGTTAAGCACTGTTTGCAGGTTGATGCTTAGCACTGTTTGCAGGTTGTTGTTTAGCACTATTTGCAGATTGATACTTAGCACTATTTGCAGATTGTTGTTTAGTACTGTTTGCAGGTTGGTGCCTAGCACTGTTTACAGGTTGTTGTTTAGTACTGTTTGAAGGTTGTGCTTAGCACTATTTGCAGGTTGTTGTTTAGTACTGTTTGCAGGTTTTTGTTTAGTACTGTTTGCAGGTTGTTGTTTAGTACTGTTTGCAGGTTGTTGTTTAGCACTGTTTGCAGGTAGTTGTTTAATATTGTTTGCAGGTTGTTGCTTAGTACTGTTTGCAGGTTGTTGTTTAGTACTGTTTGCAGGTTGTTCTTATGGAACTGTTTGCAGGTTGTTGTTTAGTACTGTTTGCAGGTTGTTGTTTAGTACTGTTTGCAGGTTGCTGTTTAGTACTGTTTGCAGGTTGTTGTTTAGCACCGTTTGCAGGTTGGTGTTTAGCAGTATTTGCATGTTGGTGTTTAACACTGTTTGCAGGTTGGTGTTTAACAGTGTTTGCAGGTTGATGTTTAGCAGTGTATGCATGTTGGTGTTTAACAGTGTTTGCAGGTTGGTGTTTACCACTGTTTGCAGGTTGTTGTTTAATACTGTTTGCAGGTTGGTGCCCAGCACTGTTTGCAGGTTGTTGTTTAGTACTGTTTGCAGGTTGTGCTTAGCACTATTTGCAGGTTGTTGTTTAGTACTGTTTGCAGGTTGGTGCCTAATACTGTTTGCAGGTTGTTGTTTAGTACTGTTTGCAGGTTGGTGCCTAGCACTGTTTACAGGTTGTTGTAATATACTGTTTGCAGGTTGTGCTTAGCACTATTTGCAGGTTGTTGTTTAGTACTGTTTGCATGTTGTTGTTTAGTACTGTTAGCTGGTTGTTGTTTAGTACTGTGTGCAGGTTATTGTTTAGTTTTGTTGCAGGTTGGTGCCTAGCACTGTTTACTGGTAGTTGTTTAGTACTGTTTGCAGGTTGTGCTTAGCACTATTTGCAGTTTGTTGTTTAGTACTGTGTGCAGGTTATTGTTTAGTACTGTTTGCAGGTTGTTGTTTAGTACTGTTTGCAGGTTGTTGTTTAGTATTGTGTGCAGATTGTTGTTTATTAGTTTGCAGATTGTTGTTTAGTACTGTTTGCAGGTTGTTGTTTAGCACTGTTTGCAGTTTGTTGTTTAGTACTGTTTGCAGGTTGTTGTTTAATACTGTTTGCAGGTTGTTGTTATGGAACTGTTTGCAGGTTGTTGTTATGGAACTGTTTACAGGTTGTTGTTTAGTACTGTTTGCAGGTTGGTGTTTAGCAGTGTTTGCAGGTTGGTTTTTAACACTGTTTGCAGGTTGGTGTTTAGCAGTGTTTGCATGTTGGTATTTAACAGTGTTTGCAGGTTGGTGTTTGCCACTGTTTGCAGGTTGGTGTTTAGCACTGTTTGCAGGTTGGTGCTTAGCACTCTTTGCATGTTGGTGTTTAACAGTGTTTGTTGGTTGGTGTTTAGCACTGTTTGCATGTTGGTGTTTAGCATTGTTTGCAGGTTGGTGTTTAGCACCATTTGCAGGTTGGTGTTTAGCACTGTTTGCAGGTTGGTGTTTAGCACTGTTTGCAGGTTGTTGTTTAGGACTGTTTGCAGGTTGATGCTTAGCACTGTTTGCAGGTTGTTGCTTAACACTGTTTGCATGTTGGTGTTAAGCACTGTTTGCAGGTTGATGTTTAGCACTGTTTGCATGTTGATACTTAGCACTGTTTGCATGTTGGTGTTTAACAGTGTTTGTTGGTTGGTGTTTAGCACTGTTTGCAGGTTGGTGCCTAGCACTGTTTACAGGTTGTTGTTTAGTACTGTTTGAAGGTTGTGCTTAGCACTATTTGCAGGTTGTTGTTGAGTACTGTTTGCAGGTTGTTGTTTAGTACTCTTTGCAGGTTGTTGTTTAGTACTGTTTGCAGGTTGTTGTTTAGCACTGTTGCAGGTTGTTGTTTAATACTGTTTGCAGTTTGTTGCTTAGTACTGTTTGCAGGTTGTTGTTTAGTACTTTTTGCAGGTTGTTGTTATGGAACTGTTTGCAGGTTGTTGTTTAGTACTGTTTGTAGGTTGTTGCTTAGTACTGTTTGCAGGTTGTGGTTTAGCACTGTTTGCAGGTTGTTGTTTAGCAGTGTTTGCATGTTGGTGTTTAACAGTGTTTGCATGTTGGTGTTAACACTGTTTGCAGGTTGGTGTTTAACAGTGTTTGCAGGTTGGTGTTTAACAGTGTTTGCAGGTTGGTGTTTAACAGTATTTGCAGGTTGGTGTTTACCACTGTTTGCAGGTTGTTGTTTAGTACTGTTTGCAGTTTGGTGCCTAGCACTGTTTGCAGGTTGTTGTTTAGTACTGATTGCAGGTTGTGCTTAGCACTATTTGCAGGATGTTGTTTAGTACTGTTTGCAGGTTGGTGCCTAACACTGTTTGCAGGTTGTTGTTTAGTACTGTTTGCATGTTGTTGTTTAGTACTGTTTGCAGGTTGTTGTTTAGTACTGTTTGCAGGTTGTTGTTGAGTACTGTTTGCAGGTTGTTGCTTAGCACTGTTTGCAGGTTGTTGTTTAGTACTGTTTGCTGGTTGTTGTTTAGTACTGTTTGCAGGTTGTTGTTTAGTACTGTTTGCAGGTTGTTGTTTAGTACGGTGTGCAGGTTGTTTTTTAGTACTGTTTGCAGGTTGTTGTTTAGTACTGTTTGCAGGTTGTTGTTTAGTACTGTTTGCAGGTTGGTGTTTAGTACTGTTTGCAGGTTGTTGTTTAGTACTGTTTGCAGGTTGTTGTTTAGTACTGTTTGCTGGTTGTTGTTTAGCACTATTTGCAGGTTGATGTTTAGTACTGTTTGTAGGTTGTTGTTTAGTACTGTTTGCAGGTTGTTGTTTAGTACTGTTTGCAGGTTGTTGTTTAGCACTGTTTGCAGGTTGTGCTTAGCACTATTTGCAGGTTGTTGTTTAGTACTGTTTGCAGGTTGTTGTTTAGTAGTTTGCAGGTTGTTGTTTAGTAGTTTGCAGGTTGTTGTTTAGTACTGTTTGCAGGTTGTTGTTTAGCACTGTTTGCAGGTTGTTGTTTAGTACTGTTTGCAGGTTGTTGTTTAATACTGTTTGCAGGTTGTTGTTTAGTACTGTTTGCAGGTTGTTGTTTAGTACTGTTTGCAGGTTGTTGTTTAGTACTGTTTGCAGGTTGTTGTTTAGCACTATTTGCTGGTTGTTGTTTAGTACTGTTTGCAGGTTGATGTTTAGTACTGTTTGCAGGTTGTTGTTTAGCACTGTTTGCAGGTTGTGCTTAGCACTATTTGCAGGTTGTTGTTTAGTACTGTTTGCAGGTTGTTGTTTAGTAGTTTGCAGGTTGTTGTTTAGTAGTTTGCAGGTTGTTGTTTAGTACTGTTTGCAGGTTGTTGTTTAGCACTGTTTGCAGGTTGTTGTTTAGTACTGTTTGCAGGTTGTTGTTTAATACTGTTTGCAGGTTGTTGTTATGGAACTGTTTGCAGGTTGTTGTTTAGTACTGTTTGCAGGTTGTTGTTTAGTACTGTTTGCAGTTTGTTGTTTAGTACTGTTTGCAGGTTGTTGTTTAGTACTGTTTGCAGGTTGTTGCTTAGCACTATTTGCAGGTTGTTGCTTAGTACTGTTTGCAGGTTGTGCTTAGCACTATTTGCAGGTTGTTGTTTAGTACTGTTTGCAGGTTGGTGCCTAGCACTCTTTGCAGGTTGTTGCTTAGTACTGTTTGCAGGTTGTGCTTAGCACTATTTGCAGGTTGTTGTTTAGTACTGTTTGCATGTTGTTGTTTAGTACTGTTTGCAGGTTGTTGTTTAGTACTGTTTGCAGGTTGTTGATTAGCACTGTTTGCAGGTTGTTGTTTAGTACTGATTGTTGGTTGTTGTTTAGTACTGTTTGCAGGTTGTTGTTTAGTACTGTTTGCAGGTTGTTGTTTAGCACTGTTTGCAGGTTGATGCTTAGCACTGTTTGCAGGTTGTTGCTTAACACTGTTTACAGATTGTTGGTTAGCACTGTTTGCAGGTTGGTGTTTAGCACTGTTCGCATGTTGGTGTTTAGCAGTGTTTGAAGGTTGTTGTCCAGCACTGTTTGCAGGTTGGTGTTAGCACTATTTGCAGGTTGTTGTTTAGCACTGTTTGCAGGTTGTTGTTTAGTACTATTTGCAGGTTATTATTTAGTACTGTTTGCAGGTTGTTGTTTAGTACTGTGTGCAGGTTGTTGTTTAGTACTGTGTGCAGGTTGTTGTTTAGTAATGTTTGCAGATTGTTGTTTAGTACTGTTTGCAGGTTGTTGTTTAACACTGTTTGCAGGTTGTTGTTTAGCACTGTTTGCAGGTTGTTGATTAGTACTGTGTGCAGGTTGTTGTTTAGTACTGTTTGCAGGTTGTTGTTTAACACTGTTTGCAGGTTGATGTTTAGCACTGTTTGCAGGTTGTTGTTTAGCACTGTTTGCAGGTTGATACTTAGCACTATTTGCAGGTTGTTGTTTAGTACTCTTTGCAGGTTGGTTCTAGCACTGTTTACAGGTTGTTGTTTAGTACTGTTTGCAGGTTGTGCTTAGCACTATTTGCAGGTTGTTGTTTAGTACTGTTTGCAGGTTGTTGTTTAGTACTGTTTGCAGGTTGTTGTTTAGTACTGTTTGCAGGTTGTTGTTTAGTACTGTTTGCAGGTTGTTGTTTAGCACTGTTTGCAGGTTGTTGTTTAGTGCTGATTGCAGGTTGTTGTTTAGTAATGTTTGCAGGTTGTTGTTATGGAACTGTTTGCAGGTTGTTGTTTAGTACTGTTTGTAGGTTGTTGTTTAGTACTGTTTGCAGGTTGTTGTTTAGTACTGTTTGCAGGTTGTTGTTTAGCACTGTTTGCAGGTTGTGCTTAGCACTATTTGCAGGTTGTTGTTTAGTACTGTTTGCAGGTTGTTGTTTAGTAGTTTGCAGGTTGTTGTTTAGTACTGTTTGCAGGTTGTTGTTTAATACTGTTTGCAGGTTGTTGTTTAATACTGTTTGCAGGTTGTTGCTTAGTACTGTTTGCAGGTTGTTGTTTAGTACTGTGTGCAGGTTGTTGTTTAGTACTGTTTGCAGTTTGTTGTTAAGCACTGTTTGCATGTTGATGCTTAGCACTGTTTGCAGGGTGTTGTTTAGCACTGTTTGCAGGTTGATACTTAGCACTATTTGCAGGTTGTTGTTTAGTACTGTTGGCAGGTTGGTGCCTAGCACTGTTTGCAGGTTGTTGTTTAGTACTGTTTGAAAGTTGTGCTTAGCACTATTTGCAGGTTGTTGTTTAGTACTGTTTGCAGGTTGTTGTTTAGTACTCTTTGCAGGTTGTTGTTTAGTACTGTTTGCAGGTTGTTGTTTAGCACTGTTTGCAGGTTGTTGTTATGGAACTGTTTGCAGGTTGTTGTTTAGTACTGTTTGTATGTTGTTGTTTAGTACTGTTTGCAGGTTGTTGTTTAGTACTGTTTGCAGGTTGGAGTTTAGCAGTGTTTGCATGTTGGTGTTTAACAGTGTTTGCAGGTTGGTGTTTAACACTGTTTGCAGGTTGATGTTTAACAGTGTTTGCAGGTTGGTGTTTAGCAGTATTTGCATGTTGGTGTTTAACATTGTTTGCAGGATGGTGTTTACCACTGTTTGCAGGTTGTTGTTTAGTACTGTTTGCAGGTTGGTGCCTAGCACTGTTTGCAGTTTGTTGTTTAGTACTGTTTGCAGGTTGTGCTTAGCACTATTTGCAGGTTGTTGTTTAGTACTGTTTGCAAGTTGGTGCCTAGCACTGTTTACAGGTTGTTGTAAAGTACTGTTTGCAGGTTGTGCTTAGCACTATTTGCAGGTTGTTGTTTAGTACAGTTTGCATGTTGTTGTTTAGTACTGTTTGCAGGTTGTTGTTTAGTACTGTTTGCAGGTTGTTGTTTAGTACTGTTTGCAGGTTGTTGTTTAGCACTGTTTGCAGGTTGTTGTTTAGTACTGTTTGCAGGTTGTTGTTTAGTACTGTTTGCAGGTTGTTGCTTAGTTCTGTTTGCAGGTTGTTGTTTAGTACTATTTGCAGGTTGTTGTTTAGTACTGTTTGCTGGTTGTTGTTTAGCACTATTTGCAGGTTGATGTTTAGCACTGTTGGCAGGTTGTTGTTTAGTACTGTTTGCAGGTTGTTGTTTAGCACGGTTTGCAGGTTGAATCTTAGCATTATTTGCAGGATGTTGTTTAGTACTGTTTGCAGGTTGGTGCCTAGCACTGTTTACATGTTGTTGTTTAGTACTGTTTGCAGGTTGTGCTTAGCACTATTTGCATGTTGTTGTTTAGTACTGTTTGCAGGTTGTTGCTTAGTAGTTTGCAGGTTGTTGTTTAGTACTGTTTGCATGTTGTTGTTTAGCACTATTTGCAGGTTGTTGTTTAGAACTGTTTGCAGGTTGTTTAGTACTGTTTGCAGGTTGTTGTTTAGTACTGTTTGCAGGTTGGTGTTTAGCAGTGTTTGCATGTTGGTGTTTAACAGTGTTTGCAGGTTGGTGTTTAACACTGTTTGCAGGTTGGTGTTTAACACTATTTGCAGGTTGGTGTTTAGCAGTGTTTACATGTTGGTGTTTAACAGTGTTTGCAGGTTGGTGTTTACCACTGTTTGCAGGTTGGTGTTTAGCACTGTTTGCAGGTTGGTGCTTAGCACTGTTTGCATGTTGGTGTTTAGCATTGTTTGCAGGTTGGTGTTTAGCACCATTTGCAGGTTGGTGTTTAGCACTGTTTGCATGTTGGTGTTTAACAGTGTTTGCATGTTGGTGTTTAGCTCTGTTTGCAGGTTGGTGTTTAACACTGTTTGTAGGTTGGTGTTTAGCACTGTTTGCAGGTTGGTATTTAGCACTGTTTGTAGGTTGGTGTTTAGCACTGTTTGCAGGTTGTTGTTTAGCACTGTTTGCAGGTTGTTGTTTAGCACTGTTTGCAGGTTGGTGTTTAGCACTGTTTGCAGGTTGTTGTTTAGTACTGTTTGCAGGTTGTTGCTTAGTACTGTTTGCAGGTTGTTGTTTAGTACTATTTGCAGGTTGTTGTTTAGTACTGTTTGCAGGTTGTTGTTTAGTACTGTTTGCAGGTTTGCTTAGCACTATTTGCAGGTTGTTGTTTAGTACTGTTTGCAGGTTGTTGTTTAGTACTGTTTGCAGGTTGTTGTTTAGTACTGTTTGCAGGTTGTTGTTTAGTACTGTTTGCAGGTTGTTGTTTAGTACTGTTTGCAGGTTGTTGTTTAGTACTGTTTGCAGGTTGTTGTTTAGTACTGTTTGCAGGTTGTTGTTTAGTACTGTTTGCAGGTTGTTGTTTAGCACTGTTTGGGTTGTTGTTTAGTACTGTTTGAGGTTGTTGTTTAGTACTGTTTGCAGGTTGTTGTTTAGTACTGTTTGCAGGTTGATGTTTAGCACTGTTTGCAGGTTGTTGTTTAGTACTGTTTGCAGGTTGTTGTTAGTACTGTTTGCAGGTTGTTGTTTAGTACTGTTTGCAGGTTGGTGTTTAGCACTGTTTGCAGGTTGTGTTTGTGTTTGCAGGTTTGTGTTTAACACTGTTTGCAGGTTGTTGTTTATTTTGGGTTGGGTTTACTGTTTGCAGGTTGGTGTTTAACAGTGTTTGCAGGTTGGTGTTTACCACTGTTTGCAGGTTGGTGTTTAGCACTGTTTGCAGGTTGGTGTTTAGCACTGTTTGCATGTTGGTGTTTAGCATTGTTTGCAGGTTGGTGTTTAGCACTGTTTGCAGGTTGGTGTTTAGCACTGTTTGCATGTTGGTGTTTAGCAGTGTTTGCATGTTGGTGTTTAGCTCTGTTTGCAGGTTGGTGTTTAACACTGTTTGTAGGTTGGTGTTTAGCACTGTTTGCAGGTTGGTGTTTAGCACTGTTTGTAGGTTGGTGTTTAGCTCTGTTTGCAGGTTGGTATTTAACACTGTTTGTAGGTTGGTGTTTAGCACTGTTTGCAGGTTGGTGTTTAGCACTGTTTGTAGGTTGGTGTTTAGCACTGTTTGCAAGTTGTTGTTTAGCACTGTTTGCAGGTTGTTGTTTAGCACTTAGCGTTTGCAGGTTGTTGCTTAGCACTGTTTGCAGGTTGTTGTTTAGTACTATTTGCAGGTTGTTGTTTAGTACTGTTTGCAGGTTGTTGTTTAGTACTGTTTGCAGGTTGTGCTTAGCACTATTTGCAGGTTGTTGTTTAGTACTGTTTGCAGGTTGGTGCCTAGCACTATTTGCAGGTTGTTGTTTAGTACTGTTTGCAGGTTGGTGCCTAGCACTGTTTGCAAGTTGGTGCCTAGCACTGTTTGCAGGTTGGTGCCTAGCACTGTTTGCAGGTTGTTGCTTAGTACTGTTTGCAGGTTGGTGCCTAGCACTGTTTGCAGGTTGTTGTTCAGTACTGTTTGCAGGTTGTTGCTTAGTACTGTTTGCAGGTTGTAGTTTAGTACTGTTTGCAGGTTGTTGTTTAGTACTGTTTGCAAGTTGTTGTTTAGTACTGCTTGCAGGTTGTTGTTTAGTACTGTTTGCAGGTTGTTGTTTAGCAATATTTGCAGGTTGTTGCTTAGTACTGTTTGCAGGTTGTTGTTTAGTACTGTTTGCAGGTTGTTGTTTAGTACTGGTTGCAGGTTGTTGTTTAGTACTGTTTGCAGGTTGTTGTTTAGTACTGTTTGCAGGTTGTTGTTTAACACTATTTGCATGTTGTTGTTTAGTATTATTTGCAGGTTGTTGTTTAGCACTCTTTGCAGGTTGATGCTTGGCACTGTTTGCAGGTTGTTGCTTAACACAGTTGACAGATTGTTGGTTAGCACTGTTTGCAGGTTGGTATTTAGCACTGTTTGCATGTTGGTGTTTAACAGTGTTTGCAGGTTGTTGTCTAGCACTGTTTGCAGATTGGTGTTAGCACTGTTTGCCTGTTGTTGCTTAGCACTGTTTGCAGGTTGTTGTTTAGTACTGTGTGCAGGTTGTTGTTTAGTACTGTTTGCAGGTTGTTGTTTAGCATTGTTTGCAGGTTGGTGCCTAGCACTGTTTGCAGGTTGTTGTTTAGTACTGTTTGCAGGTTGTTGTTTAGTACTGTTTGCAGGTTGTTGTTTAGTACTGTTTGCAGGTTGTTGTTTAGTACTGTTTGCAGGTTGTTGTTTAGCACTATTTGCAGGTTGATGTTTAGCACTGTTCTCAGGTTGTTGTTTAGTACTGTTTGCAGGTTGTTGTTTAGCACGGTTTGCAGGTTGAATCTTAGCACTATTTGCAGGTTGTTGTTTAGTACTGTTTGCAGGTTGGTGCCTAGCACTGTTTACATGTTGTTGTTTAGTATTGTTTGCAGGTTGTGCTTAGCACTATTTGCAGGTTGTTGTTTAGTACTGTTTGCAGGTTGTTGTTTAGTAGTTTGAATGTTGTTGTTTAGTACTGTTTGCAGGTTGTTGTTTTGCACTCTTTGCGGTTGTTGTTTGTACTGTTTGCAGTTTGTTGTTTATACTGTTTGCAGGTTGTTTTTATGGAACTGTTTGCAGGTTGTTGTTTAGTACTTTTTGCAGTTTGTTGTTTAGTACTGTTTTCAGGTTGGTGTTTAGCAGTGTTTGCATGTTGGTGTTTAGCATTGTTTGCAGTTTGGTGTTTAGCACTGTTTGCAGGTTGGTGTTTAGCACTGTTTGCAGGTTGGTGTTTAGCAGTGTTTGCATGTTGGTGTTTAACAGTGTTTGCATGTTGGTGTTTTGCACTGTTTGCAGTTTGGTGCTTAGCACTGTTTGCATGTTGGTGTTTAACAGTGTTTGTTGGTTGGTGTTTAGCACTGTTTGCATGTTGGTGTTTAGTATTGTTTGCAGGTTGGTGTTTAGCACCATTTGCAGGTTGGTGTTTAGCACTGTTTGCAGGTTGGTGTTTAGCACTGTTTGCATGTTGGTGTTTAACAGTGTTTGCATGTTGGTGTTTAGCTCTGTTTGCAGGTTGGTGTTTAACTCTGTTTGTAGGTTGGTGTTTAGCACTGTTTGCAGGTTGGTATTTAGCACTGTTTGTAGGTTGGTGTTTAGCTCTGTTTGCAGGTTGGTATTTAACACTGTTTGTAGGTTGGTGTTTAGCACTGTTTGCAGGTTTGTATTTAGCACTGTTTGTAGGTTGTTGTTTAGCACTGTTTGCAGGTTGTTGCTTAGCACTGTTTGCAGGTTGTTGTTTAGCACTCTAGCATTGTTTACAAGTTGTTGCCTAGCACTGTTTTCAGGTTGGTTCCTATCACTGTTTTCAGGTTGTTGCTTAGTGCTGTTTGCAGGTTGTTGTTTAGTACTGTTTGCAGGTTGTTGTTTAGTACTGGTTGCAGGTTGTTATTTAGTACTGTTTGCAGGTTGTTGTTTAGTACTGTTTGCAGGTTGTTGTTTAGCACTATTTGCATGTTGTTGTTTAGCACTATTTGCAGGTTGATGTTTAGCACTGTTCGCAGGTTGTTGTTTAGTACTGTTAGCAGGTTGTTGTTTAGCACGGTTTGCAGGTTGAATCTTAGCACTATTTGCAGGTTGTTGTTTAGTACTGTTTGCAGGTTGGTGCCTAGCACTGTTTACATGTTGTTGTTTAGTATTGTTTGCAGGTTGTGACTTAGAACCGGTATTTGCAGTTGTTGTGTTTAGTGACTGTGTGCAGGTTGTTGTGTAGTAGTTTTGCATGTTTGGTGTGTTAGTACTGTTTGCAGGTTTTGTTTAGCACTCTTTGTCAGGTTGTTGTTTAGTACTGTTTGCAGGTTGTTGTTTAATACTGTTTGCAGGTTGTTGTTATGGAACTGTTTGCAGGTTGTTGTTTAGTACTGTTTGCAGGTTGTTGTTTAGTACTGTTTGCAGGTTGGTGTTTAGCAGTGTTTGCATGTTGGTGTTTAACAGTGTTTGCGGGGGGGCAAGGGGCGGGGGGGGGGGGGGGGGGGAGGGGGGGGTGGGGGGGGGGGGGGGGGGGGGGGGGGGGGGGGGGGGGGGGGGGGGGGGGGGGGGGGGGGGGGGGGGGGGGGGGGGGGGGG
>JABXNX010000105.1:0-33589 GCA_014843695.1 Archivesica marissinica
TACTAGTGCCCAAGGCAGCCATTACGTTAGTTGCCTTGTGTACATGCAGAATCAGCCACTGGTCCTTAATACTAGTGCCCAAGGCAGCCATTACGTTAGTTGCCTTGTGTACATGCAGAATCAGGCACTGGTCCTTAATACTAGTGCCCAAGGCAGCCATTACGTTAGTTGCCTTGTGTACATGCAGAATCAGGCACTGGTCCTTAATACTAGTGCCCAAGGCAGCCATTACGTTAGTTGCCTTGTGTACATGCAGAATCATGCCTGGTCCTTAATACTAGTGCCCAAGGCAGCCATTACGTTAGTTGCCTTGTGTACATGCAGAATCAGCCACTGGTCCTTAATACTAGTGCCCAAGGCAGCCATTACGTTAGTTGCCTTGTGTACATGCAGAATCAGCCACTGGTCCTTAATACTAGTGCCCAAGGCAGCCATTACGTTAGTTGCCTTGTGTACATGCAGAATCAGCCACTGGTCCTTAATACTAGTGCCCAAGGCAGCCATTACGTTAGTTGCCTTGTGTACATGCAGAATCAGGCACTGGTCCTTAATACTAGTGCCCAAGCCAGCCATTACGTTAGTTGCCTTGTGTACATGCAGAATCAGGCACTGGTCCTTAATACTAGTGCCCAAGGCAGCCATTACGTTAGTTGCCTTGTGTACATGCAGAATCAGGCACTGGTCCTTAATACTAGTGCCCAAGGCAGCCATTACGTTAGTTGCCTTGTGTACATGCAGAATCAGCCACTGGTCCTTAATACTAGTGCCCAAGGCAGCCATTACGTTAGTTGCCTTGTGTACATGCAGAATCAGCCACTGGTCCTTAATACTAGTGCCCAAGGCAGCCATTACGTTAGTTGCCTTGTGTACATGCATAATCAGGCACTGGTCCTTAATACTAGTGCCCAAGGCAGCCATTACGTTAGTTGCCTTGTGTACATGCAGAATCAGCCACTGGTCCTTAATACTAGTGCCCAAGGCAGCCATTACGTTAGTTGCATTGTGTACATGCAGAATCAGGCACTGGTCCTTAATACTAGTGCCCAAGGCAGCCATTACGTTAGTTGCCTTGTGTACATGCAGAATCAGGCACTGGTCCTTAATACTAGTGCCCAAGGCAGCCATTACGTTAGTTGCCTTGTGTACATGCAGAATCAGCCACTGGTCCTTAATACTAGTGTCCAAGGCAGCCATTACGTTAGTTGCCTTGTGTACATGCAGAATCAGGCACTGGTCCTTAATACTAGTGCCCAAGGCAGCCATTACGTTAGTTGCCTTGTGTACATGCAGAATCAGCCACTGGACCTTAGTACTGGTACATAAAGCATTCAGTACGCCCGGTGCCTTGTATTCATGCAGGATCACCCACTGGTTCGTACTACTGGTACATATAGCAGCCGGTTCGTCAGATGCCTTGTAGTCACTGGTCAGCCAGTCGTCCTTACTACTGATACCTAAAGCAGTCGTTACGTCCGGTGCATTGTATTCATGCAGATTCAGCCAGTCGTCCTTACTACTGATACCTAAAGCAGTCGTTACGTCCGGTGCATTGTATTCATGCAGATTCAGCCAGTCGTCCTTACTACTAGTACATACAGCAGTCGTTACGAGCAATGTCTTGTATTCATGCAGAATCAACCACTATCATTAATTTATGCAACATTATTTTAGCTCGATTGCGAAACAATGTCTTACAACATATATTAATCACTATCAAGACCTCATTCCTGATAGAATCCATCACCACGAGGGAGTGCGTGTGTTTTATATGTATTTATCGTCGCTACCGGTTGTCCATATGAGCGACGTCGCCTGAAGAGCTTAGTCATTGTAGATGTTTGGATGATAGTGCAATGATCTAGACCACTAGACCCATTCCAGAATCTCCTCTGGAACTTTTACGTGCACGGTTTAAAGTCCCATCTGAAAAACTGTTAATTTTATTATTATTTATTCCCAGTCCACAGTGTTAACCACTGGACTACAGATCCGTCTGTAGAGAGTGAGTGCGAAGACGCAATGTGGAATTTAAATGCCTTGACTAACGGCACAGTTGGGCACGAACACCGGGGTTTTTGCACCTGAAACGAACGCGCTAGCACTGCGCTATCACGACTTCCACGAGTGGTACGTAAAGCAGTCATTACGTCATGTGCAGTGTATGCATGCAGATCCAACCAATGGTTCTCACTACTGGTACCTAATGCATACCATACGTCCTGTGTCTTGTATTCAAGTAGAATCAGCTTCTGGTCCTTAAACACATTTAATAGTGTGTCTGCGATGAACAATTATACAGTCAGAAGATCGACTACGTAGCGTAGGCGACGTTTGATTTGTGATAGATCATGCATTGGTGAATTAACGTACAACAATGCAAGCTATATCACGTACAAGCATCACCATCAATTATCATCACATAGTTCGAACCTCAATGTGTGGGAATATTCCTGGGTTCTGTTGGATCATAAGCTAGGTCGGCAGTGTTACGCCCGGGTCGTGGTTCACTACTGTACTTGTCCTGACGTGTTAAACATTGTGAAATGGTAAAATAATGCCAACAAATAATGTTACATAATCTCGTCATCATGTGATCCATACTGTCCGGCTTTCTCATTGGTCTATCAAGCGGTATCATTCTACTTTCTCATTGGTCTATCAAGCGGTATCATTCTACTTTCTCATTGGTCTATCAAGCGGTATCATTCTACTTTCTCATTGGTCTATCAAGCGGTATCATTCTACTTTCTCATTGGTCTATCAAGCGGTATCATTCTACTTTCTCATTGGTCTATCAAGCGTATCATTCTACTTTCTCATTGGTCTATCAAGCGGTATCATTCTACTTTCTCATTGGTCTATCAAGCGGTATCATTCTACTTTCTCATTGGTCTATCAAGCGGTATCATTCTACTTTCTCATTTGTCTATCAAGCGGCATCATTCTACTTATTCATGTATGATCAAGTGCAGTTGCTAGCATATAGAAAACAATGATATTCACCCATCACATGTACTCCCTACCCAATTTAAATAATTTATGTATGCAATAAGCAAGATATAAACATCAGTTATTTAAGTACAGAGTTGTATTATCTGTAAATAGTTAATTTATCTCTTCTATGGTCTTCTATATTTCCATTCAAATTAAATACACATGTAGACACATTTGAATTAGTACCTAATTTAATTGTGTTCACTGAAATTCTATATACGAACGTAAGTAAATATAGCAACATCTTCATAAGACAGTCATATGATTGTAAATCCACATATATATATACATGTAGTGTATAGTGTTTTGTAGTTTAAAATCCAATACTCTTATAATTGCGTAGTTATTGAAGGCGCACTAACTTACATTGTACAAACAAATATATATGCTATCAAAATGCCAATAAACATTAAATGTTAGCCAAAACAAACACAAACGTTAGTAGTATTATTATCGATGTCGGTATTATTAGGTTCTTTTTCATTGACAAGTCCCTGGTATTAATGATGATGATGTCTACGAGCCTCGGAGGTTTAATGGATACTTTGCAACCGATGAGCTGCCAGTTCTAGCATCGCCAATATCACCCACTGTGGTCTTGCCCTTAGTACAGACACACAATTACACACTGATTCTTCTCACTCCCTCATGGCCATGGATTCCAACAGGACATATGTCTCTAGAGGGACTAGTATAATATCGTAAACACTTCTTTCTCAATCGATCTCAATTCAAAGCTAAATTAGATAGAACTACGTCCATCAACGTTTGAAGCAGTGCCCGTCTTTATGCATGTATGAGCAATAAAACTAATGATGTACGAACGTGTGCCACAACTGAGCCGTAACTATTTCCCATCAAATAACAACTGTTGAAATCCACGGGGCCAGTCATTAGTTTCGTACGTAGGATAACAATTAACGGTGCCACACGATATCAATAAACGGATCCACTCATTATCTCCGTACGTATGAAAACAATAAACGGGACCACTTATTATCTCCGTAAGCATGAAAACAATAAACGGATCCACTCATTATCTCCGTACGTATGACAACAATAAACGGGACCACTTATTATCTCCGTACGTATGAAAACAATAAACGGGACAACTCATTATCTCCGTAAGCATGAACACAATAAACGGGGCCACTCATTATCTCCGTAAGCATGAACACAATAAACGGGACAACTCATTATCTCCGTAAGCATGAACACAATAAACGGGGCCACTTATTATCTCCGTACGTATGAAAACAATAAACGGGACAACTCATTATCTCCGTAAGCATGAACACAATAAACGGGGCCACTTATTATCTCCGTAAGCATGAACACAATAAACGGGGCCACTCATTATCTCCGCACGTATGACAACAATAAACGGGACCACTTATTATCTCCGTACGTATGAACACAATAAACGGGACAACTCATTATCTCCGTAGGCATGAACACAATAAACGGGGCCACTCATTATCTCCGTAAGCATGAACACAATAAACGGGGCCACTCATTATCTCCGTAAGCATGAACACAATAAACGGGACAACTCATTATCTCCGTAAGCATGAACACAATAAACGGGACAACTCATTATCTCCGTAAGCATGAACACAATAAACAGGGCCACTTATTATCTCCGTACGTATGAAAACAATAAACGGGACAACTCATTATCTCCGTAAGCATGAACACAATAAACGGGGCCACTTATTATCTCCGTACGTATGAAAACAATAAACGGGACAACTCATTATCTCCGTAAGCATGAACACAATAAACGGGGCCACTCATTATCGTCCTAAGTATGAAAACAATAAACGGGGCCATCATTATCGTCCTAAGTATGAAAACATTAAACGGGGCCACTCATTATCGTCATATGTACGACACCAATAAACCGGGCCACTCATTATCGTCCTATGTACGACACCAATAAACTGGGCCATTCATTATCGTCCTATGTACGACACCAATAAACGGGGCCATTCATTATCGTCCTATGTACGACACCAATAAACAAATACAGCCGACGTTATTAAGTAACTAACTGTATACTATTATACCATTGTGAAATGTGGTTAGACGGAACAAGTGAAATAAATCCGATAACTTCAACTCATCTGCAATTATAAAAAGATAACTTACTTGCATTTGTTAACATTGTTTGTCCTACACTTGTATACATACATGTTTTGTAAATGACTGTTCACTCGTTTTGTAGAGGACATTCCACGTGTATCATTACATACTCATTATGTGGCAGTTCACTTGTATAAAACACAGTTATCACATTATGAAAGTGTTAGAAATGTTGCTTCCTTGATCAGCGAGCAATACAACGCTTGTGATAATATTATGTTCGTTGGATCATTGTAATCATTTGAATGTTAATATATTAATGTATGACGATATCAACTCAAAGTACAATTCTTGATTATATTTCGTATGGATATGTGTATTTGCCAAAAGTGCGAATTGTGAACTATTATCACGTCAGGTATATGAACTGTCCTACAATCAACCACTCACATGTCATCCGAACTTACGTGGTGTGCTACGCAACAGCGTGCTAGCGAAGTAGAGCCTACCATAACCACGATGTGTTGTCCTTACAACACTTATATCAACATGCTATATTATATTTCCTATCCCCCTCTCCTACTCCTGCTTGCCTGCCTGCCATCCTGCCTGGTTAGATGGATGGATGGCTAGATGTATGGGTGGCTAGATGGATGGATGGCTAGATGTATGGCTCTTGCCCCCTCTCTCCTACGACTGCTTGCCTGCCTGCCATCCTGGTTAGATGGATGGAGGGTTAGATGGATGGATGGCTAGATGGATGGATGGCTAGATGGATGGATGGCTCTTGCCCCCTCTCTCCTACCCACTGCTTGCATGCCTGCCATCCTGCCTGGTTAGATGGATGGATGGATGGATGGATGGATGGATGGGCTCTTGCCCCCTCTCTCCTACCCACTGCTTGCCTGCCTGCCATCCTGCCTGGTTAGATGGATGTAAGGTTAGATGGATGGATGGCTAGATGGATGGATGGCTAGATGGATTGCTCTTGCCCACTCTCTCCTACTCCTGCTTGCCTGCCTGCCATCCTGGTTAGATGGATGGAAGGTTAGATGGATGGTTCTTGTCCACTCTCTCCAACCCATGCTTGCCTGCCTGCCATCATGCCTGGTTAGATGGATGGAAGGTTAGATGGATGGATGGATGGATGGATGGCTAGATGGATGGCTCTTGCTCCCTCTCTCCTACTCCTGCTTGCCTGTATGCCATCGTGCCTGGTTAGATGGGTGGAAGGTTAGATGGATGGATGGCTAGATGGATGGATGGATGGCTAGATGGATTGCTCTTGCCCACTCTCTCCTACTCCTGCTTGCCTGCCTGCCATCCTGCCTGGTTAGATGGATGGAAGGTTAGATGGATGGATGGCTAGATGTATGTCTCTTGCCCACTCTTTCCTACTCCTGCTTGCCTGCCTGCCATCCTGCCTTGTTAGATGGATGGAAGGTTAGATGGATGGATGGCTAGATGGATGTCTCTTGCCCACTCTCTCCTACCCCTGCTTGCCTGCCTGCCATCCTGCCTGGTTAGATGGATGGAAGGTTAGATGGATGGATGGCTAGATGGATGGATGGCTAGATGGATGGCTCTTGCCCCCTCTCTCCTACCCACTGCTTGCCTGCCTGCCATCCTGCCTGGTTAGATGGATGGAAGGTTAGATGGATGGATGGCTATATGTATGTCTCTTGCCCACTCTCTCCTACCACTGCGTGCCTGCCTGTTATCCTGCCTGGTTAGATGGATGGAAGGTTAGATGGATGGGTGGCTAGATGGATGGCTCTTGCTCTCCCTCTATCTCTCTAACCATGTTGTTTTATTTCAAAATGCTGCAATATACTCAATTCTGATTTTGAAAAGTATTGCACATATTCGGCCACCAGACGTGTATTAGTCATTTATTGTTTGGATGATAAGATGCTTCAATTTCAGAAGTATCACTGATTCTTTTACGAGCATGTATAGCACCGATACATGAGACCTCGGTTTATAATTCCATCTTTTACGAGCCTGTATAGCACCAATACATGAGACCTCAGTTTATAATTCCATCATTTACGAGCCTGTATAGCACCGATACATGAGACCTCGGTTTATAATTCCGTCTGCAAGACTGTTAATATTAGTGTGGTTAGACTATGGATACTTGCTGGCTCAACACGTTTGCTTGTCATTGATGTAAAAGCAATACAGTAGTATTTCAAACCCGAGTAGGCACCCGGGTATAAACACATACCTTCTGTAAGTCCGCTGAATAGCTCCCTCACGTGATGTAAGGTAAGTAAATACAGGGGTGAAGCTTGATGACATGAGTATCGATTTGTAAATAGTATTATCATATCTCATTTTATCATATCACGGCGCGTGGGTCGACAACAAATACTGTACTAATTTAACCAAGCTAACACTAACGTCATTTGCATGTATATATGGAGATAGTGAGAGATACTAGAACGTCACAATTGATCTCATATCTGTACTTTGATAATTAAATGTGTTATCAGTTTAATGAAGCTATGTTTTGACTTCCCGTATACGTGGATATAAAATATTGACAAGTTTATATTAATATAATACAATATGATGGGAACTATGACGTCATATTGTTATGCTTAGCTTAGTGTACACTTATTCACTCGTCATCGGATCAGTGGTTAACAAATTGACTAAGAAGGTATCACAGGTTTGATCCCCTGTCTGACATTCATAATAATTATGCTATAATTGCAAGAAATAGCATAGCCCAATATTATGAAACTGGTAGTAGAACTGGTCAAGTGTTGCATACACGTATACGCATTGGCTGTAGTTCCTTAAATCACCACCTCTTCCTTAAATATATCGTGAACTGAAGCTGTGTGGAGAATTTGAAACGACAATCCATTACTTATTATGCTGTCGCAACTATTTCAATATCAGACAAGCTTACTTAGATAACTTACCTTGACGCTTAACAACCTTCTATGATAACGAACTACTTAGATTATTTTAGATTTTGGAGGATAGTGCATGATACAGACAGAGACCAATTCCAGAATCTCCTCTGGTTCTTTTACGTGCACGGTGTAAAGCACCGACACGAGACCTCGGTTTAACGTCACATCTGAAAGACTGTTAATTTTATTAGGGTCAGACGGGGGATCGAACCTGCGATCCCTGGATTACCAGTCCAGCGTGTTACCACTGGACTACAGATCCGTCTGAGAGAGTTAGTAGCTTTAGAGGAGATGTTGTTTATATGTGTAGACCACTTTACTAATTGTAACACCTAGGTATTTAGCGGCTTCGGTTATAGTTAGTACCATGTTGTGGAGTGTGTAAGAGAAATTGAGTGTTTTACTTTTACGAGTAATCCTCAGAACCTATTAAGAATTAATATTGATTTGTAGATTCTAAAGTTCAAGTTCCTGTACCATCCTGGAGACGCAGCATTCACTCCGTTATTGATACTTATGATGGTCTCATGTAGAATCCTGGAGACGCAGCATTCACTCCGTTATTGATACTTATGATGGTCTCATGTAGAATCCTGGAGACGCAGCATTCATTCTGTTATTGATACTTATGATGGTCTCGTGTAGAAACCTGGATACGCAGCATTCACTCCGTTATTGATACTTATGATGGTCTCGTGTAGAAACCTGGAGACGCAGCATTCACTCCGTTATTGATACTTATGATGGTCTCGTGTAGAAACCTGGAGACGCAGCATTCACTCCGTTATTGATACTTATGATGGTCTCATGTAGAAGTGATTGATAGTATTGTCTGATGCAGTGATTTATAGTGTCGTGTGATGAAGTGATTTATAGTGTCGTGTGATGAAGTGATTTGTAGTGTCGTGTGATGAAGTGATTGTTAGTATTGTGTGATGCAGTGATTTATAGTGTCGTGTGATGAAGTGATTTGTAGTCTCGTGTGATGAAGTGATTGTTAGTCTCGTGTGATGCAGTGATTTATAGTGTCGTGTGATGAAGTGATTTGTAGTCTCGTGTGATGAAGTGATTGATAGTATTGTGTGATGCAGTGATTTATAGTGTCGTGTGATGAAGTGATTTGTAGTCTCGTGTGATGAAGTGATTGTTAGTCTCGTGTGATGCAGTGATTTATAGTGTCGTGTGATGAAGTGATTTGTAGTCTCGTGTGATGAAGTGATTGATAGTATTGTGTGATGCAGTGATTTATAGTATTGTGTGATGCAGTGATTTATAGTGTCGTGTGATGAAGTGATTCATAGTCTTGTGCGATGCAGTGATTTATAGTGTTGTGTGATGAAGTGATTGATAGTATTGTGTGATGAAGTGATTTATAGTGTCGTGTGATGAAGTGATTTATAGTGTCGTGTGATGAAGTGATTGATAGTCTTGTGTGATGAAGTGATTTATAGTGTCGTGTGATGAAGCGATTTATAGTGTCCTGTGATGAAGTGATTGATAGTCTCGTGCGATGAAGTGATTGTTGGTCTTGTGCGATGAAGTGATTGTTAGTCTTGTGTGCTGAAGTGATTGTTAGTCTTGTGTGATGAAGTGATTGTTAGTGTCGTGTGATGAAGTGAGTGATATTCTTGTGTAATGAAGTGATTTATAGTGTCGTGTGATGAAGTGATTGCTAGTCTTGTGTGATGAAGTGATTATTAGTCTTGTGTGATGAAGCGAGTGATAGTCTTGTGTGATGAAGTGATTTATAGTGTCGTGTGATGAAGTGATTGTTAGTATTGTGTGATGAAGTGATTGTTAGTCTCGTGCGATGAAGTGATTGTTAGTCTCGTGCGAGAACCTACCTGACTGCCTCTTGTCTTTCTGAGATGATTATAACGGCAACCGGCTATCAATCGAGCGTTTTATACATAGCCCAAACTATCAAGATGGCGTCTATGCTGCTGAGGTAAACATTAGTCAATACTATTTCTGATTTTTTGTCACTATCGGACTAATGTAGCATATGACAATACGATGAACTGAAGTATTAATACATTTTTTACACGACTGGGTGTGTAACGTCGATTTTCATAGCGTGTACGTCTGCGTTACACATTTGTCCTTGAAGATCCCTGTACAAAAACGACCTTGACATTTGTTTATTTTCGCTACATGTCAAACCGATCGCGGATACATGTCTACATGCCCGCGAAGGGTTTCTTCTGTAAATACAGTTAACATGTCTGATTACATTTGACACTACTCCCTAGTCATATTGAAATTGTTATACACAAAATACTGTCTGTCGTCTGTTTAGTCCTAGACTCCTAAACTACATTTACACAATACTCCCAACACGAGTATGACAGGGAATGAGGGATGCAGTGAAACTAGAGTGGTGGAACCTATGCTGTGTGGCGTCCGTGGTCCAGTGGTAGAGCGTCCGATTTGGAATCGAACGGTCCCGCCCAGGAAAACATGTCTAAGTCCCCGAGAGGGGTTTGACATTAAAGGAACATACATACATGCTCGGCGTATTCCTATGCTTGGCGTATTTGTATTTAAACTATATATTTCTAGGCTAATTTCGCTAACAGAGCTGAAAGCGTGGTTCAATAGTATTCCGTTGCCTCGATATTCTGGTGCAAATGTCACGTGACTAGTCCAGCATACGAATATAAACAAACAAATCATTGGGAGAATATTTACACCGAAACTGATAAGCAATTCAGGTAGCTATCCGAATTTAAAGAATCTAAGACTAACCCGATATATATAGTTTCTATACTATTTCTGATTAAGACTAATAAGTGTTTTTGATGTACTATATCAAAATAAGATATTCAACAAGTTATGGTTGATAAATAAAAAAATAACAAATACGCCGTGCATAGGTACCAATATTCCTCTAGGCACTGTCCAGCAACATAGCTTCCTCTAGGCACTGTATGAGTCCAGCAACATAGCTTCCTCTAAGCACTGTATGAGTCCAGCAACATAGCTTCCTCTAGGCACTGTATGAGTCCAGCAACATAGCTTCCTCTAGGCACTGTATGAGTCCAGCAACATAGCTTCCTCTAGGCACTGTATGAGTCCAGCAACATAGCTTCCTCTAGGCACTGTATGAGTCCAGCAACATAGCTTCCTCTAGGCACTGTATGAGTCCAGCAACATAGCTTCCTCTAGGCACTGTATGAGTCCAGCAACATAGCTTCCTCTAGGCACTGTATGAGTCCAGCAACATAGCTTCCTCTAGGCACTGTATGAGTCCAGCAACATAGCTTCCTCTAGGCACTGTATGAGTCCAGCAACATAGCTTCCTCTAGGCACTGTATGAGTCCAGCAACATAGCTTCCTCTAGGCACTGTATGAGTCCAGCAACATAGCTTCCTCTAGGCACTGTATGAGTCCAGCAACATAGCTTCCTCTAGGCACTGTATGAGTCCAGCAACATAGCTTCCTCTAGGCACTGTATGAGTCCAGCAACATAGCTTCCTCTAGGCACTGTATGAGTCCAGCAACATAGCTTCCTCTAGGCACTGTATGAGTCCAGCAACATAGCTTCCTCTAGGCACTGTATGAGTCCAGCAACATAGCTTCCTCTAGGCACTGTATGAGTCCAGCAACATAGCTTCCTCTAGGCACTGTATGAGTCCAGCAACATAGCTTCCTCTAGGCACTGTATGAGTCCAGCAACATAGCTTCCTCTAGGCACTGTATGAGTCCAGCAACATAGCTTCCTCTAGGCACTGTATGAGTCCAGCAACATAGCTTCCTCTAGGCACTGTATGAGTCCAGCAACATAGCTTCCTCTAGGCACTGTATGAGTCCAGCAACATAGCTTCCTCTAGGCACTGTATGAGTCCAGCAACATAGCTTCCTCTAGGCACTGTATGAGTCCAGCAACATAGCTTCCTCTAGGCACTGTATGAGTCCAGCAACATAGCTTCCTCTAGGCACTGTATGAGTCCAGCAACATAGCTTCCTCTAGGCACTGTATGAGTCCAGCAACATAGCTTCCTCTAGGCACTGTATGAGTCCAGCAACATAGCTTCCTCTAAGCACTGTATGAGTCCAGCAACATAGCTTCCTCTAGGCACTGTATGAGTCCAGCAACATAGCTTCCTCTAGGCACTGTATGAGTCCAGCAACATAGCTTCCTCTAGGCACTGTATGAGTCCAGCAACATAGCTTCCTCTAGGCACTGTATGAGTCCAGCAACATAGCTTCCTCTAGGCACTGTATGAGTCCAGCAACATAGCTTCCTCTAGGCACTGTATGAGTCCAGCAACATAGCTTCCTCTAGGCACTGTATGAGTCCAGCAACATAGCTTCCTCTAGGCACTGTATGAGTCCAGCAACATAGCTTCCTCTAGGCACTGTATGAGTCCAGCAACATAGCTTCCTCTAGGCACTGTATGAGTCCAGCAACATAGCTTCCTCTAGGCCTGTATGAGTCCAGCAACATAGCTTCCTCTAAGCACTGTATGAGTCCAGCAACATAGCTTCCTCTAGGCACTGTATGAGTAATATTTCCCGAAACTGATAAGCAACATAGCTTCCTCTAAGCACTGTATGAGTCCAGCAACATAGCTTCTTACTTGTCTGATAAGCTAATATGTTTTGAGTACTTATCAAAATAAGATATTCCTCAAGTTATGGTATGATCCAAAATAACTAGCCTGTATGGTCCCAATATTCCTCTAGGCACTGTATAGCAACATAGCTTCCTCTAGGCACTGTATGAGTCCAGCAACATAGCTTCCTCTAAGCACTGTATGAGTCCAGCAACATAGCTTCCTCTAGGCACTGTATGAGTCCAGCAACATAGCTTCCTCTAGGCACTGTATGAGTCCAGCAACATAGCTTCCTCTAGGCACTGTATGAGTCCAGCAACATAGCTTCCTCTAGGCACTGTATGAGTCCAGCAACATAGCTTCCTCTAGGCACTGTATGAGTCCAGCAACATAGCTTCCTCTAGGCACTGTATGAGTCCAGCAACATAGCTTCCTCTAGGCACTGTATGAGTCCAGCAACATAGCTTCCTCTAGGCACTGTATGAGTCCAGCAACATAGCTTCCTCTAGGCACTGTATGAGTCCAGCAACATAGCTTCCTCTAGGCACTGTATGAGTCCAGCAACATAGCTTCCTCTAGGCACTGTATGAGTCCAGCAACATAGCTTCCTCTAGGCACTGTATGAGTCCAGCAACATAGCTTCCTCTAGGCACTGTATGAGTCCAGCAACATAGCTTCCTCTAGGCACTGTATGAGTCCAGCAACATAGCTTCCTCTAGGCACTGTATGAGTCCAGCAACATAGCTTCCTCTAGGCACTGTATGAGTCCAGCAACATAGCTTCCTCTAGGCACTGTATGAGTCCAGCAACATAGCTTCCTCTAGGCACTGTATGAGTCCAGCAACATAGCTTCCTCTAGGCACTGTATGAGTCCAGCAACATAGCTTCCTCTAGGCACTGTATGAGTCCAGCAACATAGCTTCCTCTAAGCACTGTATGAGTCCAGCAACATAGCTTCCTCTAGGCACTGTATGAGTCCAGCAACATAGCTTCCTCTAAGCACTGTATGAGTCCAGCAACATAGCTTCCTCTAGGCACTGTATGAGTCCAGCAACATAGCTTCCTCTAAGCACTGTATGAGTCCAGCAACATAGCTTCCTCTAGGCACTGTATGAGTCCAGCAACATAGCTTCCTCTAGGCACTGTATGAGTCTGGCAACATAGCTTCCTCTAGGCACTGTATGAGTCCAGCAACATAGCTTCCTCTAGGCACTGTATGAGTCCAGCAACATAGCTTCCTCTAGGCACTGTATGAGTCCGGCAACATGGCTTCCTCTAAGCACTGTATGAGTCCGGCAACATAGCTTCCTCTAGGCACTGTATGAGTCCAGCAACATGGCTTCCTCTAGGCACTGTATGAGTCCAGCAACATAGCTTCCTCTAAGCACTGTATGAGTCCAGCAACTATATTGTATATGCATAAATATACATATAGACCTATCAGTATATATTATATTTGAACTACATGTATAGTAAAAGAGAAGTTGAACAATGACACTTTTGTTTGAACTTTATTTTAGACCGGAAACAGCCGGCCATCACTGCCCAAAAACGTCCCCCTGGTGTTACAAATTGTTGAGTATTCCAAGTGTCCAGTCATGGTTTAGATGAAAATATTTGTCCTTCTGCTGAAAGAAAGGGGGAGACAATCTTGGAGACTGTTTCACAAAGTCTCTCTCTAGTTCATGCCCTACATGCTTGTACATGTACATTGGTATGTGTGTTTTTAACATGTCTACGCCCCCGCTAGGGGTTTGACATAAAAGGAAGATAGATAGTGTGAAGTTTCTCAGTGACTGTTAATTTTACTTGCAGAAATGTAAGCCGGCAGACTTTGATGTCTAACAAGGGAGTCTTCTGTATGGTCAAATCATGGTGAGTGGGCATTTATAGTAAATGCAGACGTTATTCATGTTAAACATAGAAATTGGTAAACAATTTCATTATCATATTTCTAGGACATATATTTATTATTATATACTAAATTATAATGTACATCCATCAACAGGATATCCCAAGATAATCTAGTGGCTGAGGGGGGGGGGTCCTGTATACATTTTTATGCCCGGTGTCATGTAGAATATTGACCGGTCTGCCTCCGTGGTCGAGTGGTTAAGGTCGCTAACTTGTATACCACTGTAACCTATCATCACTGATGGTCACGGGTTCGAGCCCCGCTCAGGCCGTGTCTCATTTATATGAAAAAGTTGGCAGTTTCTTACAGAGGTTGGTGCACCCAAGTACTGGTTAACAGCTGGAGCCTGCCCAGGAAAGGTGTTGTTAGGTAAACTGCCCGTCAGAGATATAGCCCAAAATGGTGCTGATGCAGGCGTAAAACCCGAAATATAACATAATAAGAATATTGACCAGCCAAAATAATGACCCGTGGGTCATTATCCTTTAGGAAAAAGTGACCCACGGGTTCATATTCTATTATAGAATAATGACCCCCCTTATAGAATAATGACCTCCCCCCCAAAGCCTACAAAATTTTTTATCAATATATTTTATTACTAATTGCATCAGCTATAAAATTAACAATTATCAATAAAATTATATTTAATGTATGTATGAAAAAAGACATACACCCAACTTAATTGGTATTTGAAACCATGCAGCTCAAAATAAATACCATAAAATAGCACAGTACTAACCATTCTTATCATATTCATGCATGTTCTCTTAAACTTTCCAGAAAATGTGTACAACTATATAATATGCTGTTAACCATTATAATTCTGATTGGTGTCACTAACCAATTTTGCCACAGGTGTGAAAATCCCCATAATAAAGCAATAAAACCTTATTGTTGGAGCACTGCAATCAACTGTGACACTTACTGTGTTACATGTTTTTATATCATTCATAATAGTATACACAATATTTTATTATTGTATGAGAAAGGACAGATAACATTATGCTTTATAACGTGTGCCTCCCAGTGCAAGAAACTGTTCCATGCATAGAATATGACCGACCCCCTTAGTGTAGATTATCTGATTCAGGGTAGGTCACTTTTCCATGCCATAGAATAATGACCCCCTATGTTTACACAGTACTAGTGAGGGGGTCACTTTTCCATGCCATGAAATAATGAACCCCCAGTATGTAAACTATATGAGTGAGGGGGGGTCACTTTTCTATGCCATTTAATCACTTTCGTGAAAGCGTATATGTGGTCATTCATTTGGGAGGAAACCGGAGTACCCAGAGAAACCCACCTGTCCGATCTAGCGACCACCGTACCATCTCACATACTTCCCTGTCTGAGGATCGAGCTGCGGTTGCATTGGTGAGAAACGACTACTAACCACAGCGCCAATCGGACAGACCTCTTCCTATGTTACAATTTATGGGAGAAGTGAGAAAGCATGCGCCCTTAAATACTATTAATATATATAATAAATTTCAACAAAATAGTCTTAAAACACACAATAAAATTATGCCCATTAAATGTACAACATTAGAATTGAAGTACTTTACAATGGCATGTCTAGCTTACTCGACAAGATTTTATATGATACATGTAATTATATAAAAACAAATTTAAAACAAAATTTAGTTTATGGAGAAGTGAGGCCCCCAGGGGGCGATGTCATGATCCCTAGGACGTCACCCTCTTGTATGAGTCGTAATTATGGAAGAAATGTTTTGTTTTCACAGCGGACCAATGAGTACTGTGCAGTCCTACAAACAGATGGAAGAATACTGGGCCAAAAACAGAAAACTCGGACGACCACTGTCACCGCATCTTAGTGTATACAAGTAAGTTACCAGGAATAGAAAACTCTGATGACCTCTCTCATGTACCACCTAAAGCAAGAATAGAAAACACTGATGACATCACTCATGTACCACCTAAACCAAGAATAGAAAACACTGATGACATCACTCATGTACCACCTAAACCAAGAATAGAAAACACTGATGACCTCTTGTGTATCACCTAAACCAAGAATAGAAAACACTGATGACCTCCTGTGTATCGCCTAAACCAAGAATAGAAAACACTGATGACCTCTTGTGTATCGCCTAAACCAAGAATAGAAAACACTGATGACCTCTCTCATGTAGCACCTAAAGCAAGAATAGAAAACACTGATGACCTCTCTCATGTACCACCTAAACCAAGAATAGAAAACACTGATGACCTCACTCATGTACCACCTAAACCAAGAATAGAAAACTCTGATGACCTCTCTCGTGTAGCACCTAAAGCAAGAATAGAAAACACTGATGACCTCTCTCATGTACCACCTAAACCAAGAATAGAAAACACTGATGACCTCTTGTGTATCGCCTAAACCAAGAATAGAAAACACTGATGACCTCCTGTGTATCGCCTAAACCAAGAATAGAAAACACTGATGACCTCTTGTGTATCGCCTAAACCAAGAATAGAAAACACTGATGACCTCTTGTGTATCGCCTAAACCAAGAATAGAAAACACTGGTGACCTCTTGTGTATCGCCTAAACCAAGAATAGAAAACACTGATGACCTCTCTCATGTACCACCTAAACCAAGAATAGAAAACACTGGTGACCTCTCTCATGTATCGCCTAAACCAAGAATAGAAAACACTGATGACATCACTCATGTACCACCTAAACCAAGAATAGAAAACACTGATGACCTCTCTCATGTACCACCTAAACCAAGAATAGAAAACACTGATGACATCACTCATGTACCGACATCACTCATGTACCACCTAAACCAAGAATAGAAAACACTGATGACCTCTCTCATGTACCACCTAAACCAAGAATAGAAAACACTGATGACCTCTCTCATGTATCGCCTAAACCAAGAATAGAAAACACTGATGACATCACTCATGTACCACCTAAACCAAGAATAGAAAACACTGATGACATCACTCATGTACCACCTAAACCAAGAATAGAAAACACTGATGACATCACTCATGTACCACCTAAACCAAGAATAGAAAACACTGATGACCTCTCTCATGTACCACCTAAACCAAGAATAGAAAACACTGATGACCTCTCTCATGTAGCACCTAAACCAAGAATAGAAAACACTGATGACCTCTCTCATGTTGTGTCACTGTAGTTAAAAACTAGGTCACTAGTTCAAATTAATGGAAAAACGCTCCAATAAAACTTCCTCTGCTGAACCAGTTGTAGGAATGGTTCCAAACCTTGTTAAACTTATGGCCACCACAGGTGAACGACTGGCTTAAATAGCTAACTTGTTCTCAATTAGTTCAACATGTACCTACTAAGATACGTACTGTCGGGTATAAATCGTTCATAATAAATTTATATTTAATGGCTTGTGCCAAGATATGAATGACGGAATGGAATACATGATCTTCCAAATGATGACCTTGTATGGTATGATTGCTTCGCAGTACTTGCTCACTATCTCATGATTTACTTTCAGAAATGAGTTACCAATGATGACATCCCTCGCCCACAGAATCACCGGCATAGCTATGGCACTCGGTATGTATTAGTTATTAACTTGCCCACAGAACTACCTGCATAGCTATTGCACTCAGTATGTATTAGTTTTAACTTGCCTGCATAACTACCTGCATAACTATGTCACTCAGTATGTATTAGTTTTAACTTGCCTGCATAACTACCTGCATAGCTATTGCACTCGGTATGTATTAGTTTAACTTGCCCACAGAACTACCTGCATAGCTATGTCACTCAGTATGTATTAGTTTAACTTGCCCGCAGAACTACCTGCATAGCTATGTCACTCAGTATGTATTTGTTTACCTTGCCCACAGAACTACCTGATTAGCTATGTCACTCAGTATGTATTAGTTTAACTTGCCCACAGAACTACCTGCATAGCTATTGCACTCAGTATGTATTAGTTTAACTTACCCACATAACTACCTGCATAGCTATTGCACTCAGTATGTATTAGTTTTAACTTGCCCACAGAACTACCTGCATAGCTATTGCACTCAGTATGTATTAGTTTAACTTACCCACATAACTACCTGCATAGCTATTGCACTCAGTATGTATTAGTTTAACTTGCCCACATAACTACCGGCATAGCTATGTCACTCAGTATGTATTAGTTTAACTTACCCACATAACTACCTACATAGCTATGTCACTCAGTATGTATTAGTTTAACTTACCCACATAACTACCGGCATAGCTATGTCACTCAGTATGTATTAGTTTTAACTTGCCCACAGAACTACCGGCATAGCTATGTCACTCAGTATGTATTAGTTTAACTTACCCACATAACTACCTGCATAGCTATGTCGCGCATTATGTATTAGTTTTAACTTGCCCACAGAACTACCGGCATAGCTATTTCACTCAGTATGTATTAGTTTAACTTGCCCACAGAACTACCGGCATAGCTATGTCACTCAGTATGTACACACTTCAATTAAATAACTACATTGCTATTATTTGTTTATGGAGAAGCGGACCTACGAAAAGTCAAACAAAAACACTAGCCAAAATAGTATATTATTAATTAGATAGTGTATTTTTCAACAATGTTCGTAAATTAAAATGCTAAAACTGATGGATTTCTTTACTGCAAAATGTTAATAATATTGAATACTTACATTAATACCTACTTGTTTTTATATCATAGTTACAATGTAATTAGTTTTGACATCATAGTCATGCGTAGTCAATCCATACGATTGATATAATATAATACATATGATATAGAACGCACACTGTTATATTTACTGATATAATATAATACATATAGAATGCACACTGTTACATTTACTGATATAATATAATACATATAGAATGCACACTGTTACATATACTGATATAATATAATACATATAGAACACACAATGTTACCTTTACTGATATAATATAATACATATAGAACACACACTTACATTTACTGATATAATATAATACATATAGAATGCACACTGTTACATTTACTGATATAATATAATACATATAGAACTCAACACTGTTACATTTACTGATATAATATAATACATATATAATGCACACTGTTACATATACTGATATAATATAATACATATAGAACACACAATGTTACCTTTACTGATATAATATAATACATATAGAACACACACTGTTATATTTACTGATATAATATAATACATATAGAACACACAATGTTATATTTACTGATATAATATAATACATATAGAACACACACTGTTACATTTACTGATATAATATAATACATATAGAATGCACACTGTTACATTTACTGATATAATATAATACATATAGAACTCACACTGTTATATTTACTGATATATAATACACATAGAACTCACACTGTTACATTTACTGATATAATATAATACATATAGAACACACATGTTACTTTACTGATATATATAATACATATAGAACACACACTGTTTATTTACTGATATAATATAATACATATAGAATGCACATTGTTACATTTACTAATATAATATAATACATATAGAATGCACTGTTACATTTACTGATATAATATAATACATATAGACACACACTGTTACATTTACTGATATAATATAATACATATAGAACTCACACTGTTACATTTACTAATATAATATAATACATATAGAACGCACACTGTTACATTTACTGATATATATAACATATATGCACACTGTTACATTTACTGATATAATATAATACATATAGAACACACACTGTTACATTTACTGATATAATATAATACATATAGAACGCACACTGTTACATTTACTGATATAATATAATACATATAGAACACACACTGTTACATTTACTGATATAATATAATACATATAGAACACACACTGTTACATTTACTGATAAAATACATATAGAATGCACAATGTTACATTTACTGATATAATATAATACATATAGAATGCACACTGTTACATTTACTGATATAATATAATACATATAGAACACACACTGTTACATTTACTGATATAATACATATAGAACTCAACACTGTTATATTTACTGATATAATATAATACATATAGAATGCACATTGTTACATTTACTGATATAATATAATACATATAGAATGCACACTTCCATTTACTGATACAATATAATACATATAGAACACACACTGTTACATTTACTGATATAATACATATAGAACGCACAATGTTACATTTACTGATATAATATAATACATATAGAACACACACTGTTATATTTACTGATATAATATAATACATATAGAACACACACTGTTACATTTACTGATATAATATAATACATATAGAACTCAACACTGTTACATTTACTGATATAATATAATACATATAGAATGCACATTGTTACATTTACTGATATAATATAATACATATAGAAAGCACACTGTTATATTTACTGATATAATATAATACATATAGAATGCACACTGTTACATTTACTGATATAATATAATGCATATAGAACACACACTGTTATATTTACTGATATAATATAATACATATAGAAAGCACACTGTTACATTTACTGATATAATATAATACATATATAACACACACTGTTACATTTACTGATATAATATAATACATATAGAACACACACTTACATTTACTGATATAATATAATACATATAGAACACACACTGTTACATTTACTGATATAAATACATATAGAACACACACTGTTACATTTACTGATATAATACATATAGAATGCACACTGTTACATTTACTGATATAATATAATACATATATAACTCACACTGTTATATTTACTGATATAATATAATACATATAGAACGCACACTGTTACATTTACTGATATAATATAATACATATAGAACGCACACTGTTACATTTACTGATATAATATAATACATATAGAACGCACACTGTTACATTTACTGATATAATATAATACATATAGAACACACACTGTTACATTTACTGATATATATAATACATATAGAATGCACACTGTTACATTTACTGATATAATATAATACATATAGAATCACACTGTTACATTTACTGATATAATACATATAGAACACACACTGTTACATTTACTGATATAATACATATAGAACCACACTGTTACATTTACTGATATAATATAATACATATAGAATGCACACTGTTACATTTACTGATATAATATAATACATATAGAACGCACACTGTTACATTTACTGATATAATATAACATATAGAAGCACACTGTTACATTTACTGATATATTATACATATAGAACACACACTGTTACATTTACTGATATAATATAATACATATAGAACACACACTGTTACATTTACTGATATAATACATATAGAACGCACATGTTACATTTACTGATATAATATTCATATAGAAGCACACTTAATTTACTGATATTAATACATATAGAATGCACACTGTTACATTTACTGATATAATATAATACATATAGAACGCACACTGTTACATTTACTGATATAATATAATACATATAGAACACACACTGTTACATTTACTGATATAATATAATACATATAGAATGCACACTGTTACATTTACTGATATAATATAATACATATAGAACACACACTGTTACATTTACTGATATAATATAATACATATAGAATGCACACTGTTACATTTACTGATATAATATAATACATATAGAACACACACTGTTACATTTACTGATATAATATAATACATATAGAACACACACTGTTACATTTACTGATATAATATAATACATATAGAACGCACACTGTTACATTTACTGATATAATATAATACATATAGAACACACACTGTTACATTTACTGATATATATAATACATATAGAACGCACACTGTTACATTTACTGATATAATATAATACATATAGAATGCACACTGTTACATTTACTGATATAATATAATACATATAGAATGCACACTGTTACATTTACTGATATAATATAATACATATATAATGCACATTGTTACATTTACTGATATAATATAATACATATAGAACACACACTGTTACATTTACTGATATAATATAATACATATAGAACGCACACTGTTACATTTACTGATATAATATAATACATATAGAACACACACTGTTACATTTACTGATATATATAATACATATAGAACGCACACTGTTACATTTACTGATATAATATAATACATATAGAATGCACACTGTTACATTTACTGATATAATATAATACATATAGAATGCACACTGTTACATTTACTGATATAATACATATAGAACACACACTGTTACATTTACTGATATAATATAATACATATATAACTCACACTGTTACATTTACTGATATAATATAATACATATAGAACACACACTGTTACATTTACTGATATAATATAATACATATAGAACGCACACTGTTACATTTACTGATATAATATAATACATATAGAATGCACATTGTTACATTTACTGATATAATATAATACATATAGAACACACACTGTTATATTTACTGATATAATATAATACATATAGAACGCACACTGTTACATTTACTGATATAATATAATACATATAGAATGCACACTTACATTTACTGATATAATATAATACATATAGAACGCACACTGTTACATTTACTGATATAATATAATACATATAGAACACACACTGTTACATTTACTGATATAATATAATACATATAGAATGCACACTGTTACATTTACTGATATAATATAATACATATAGAACACACACTGTTACATTTACTGATATAATATAATACATATAGAATGCACACTGTTACATTTACTGATATAATATAATACATATAGAACACACACTGTTACATTTACTGATATAATATAATACATATAGAACACACACTGTTACATTTACTGATATAATACATATAGAACGCACAATGTTACATTTACTGATATAATATAATCCATATAGAACACACTGTTATATTTACTGATATAATATAATACATATAGAACGCACACTGTTACATTTACTGATATAATATAATACATATAGAATGCACACGCACACTGTTACATTTACTGATATAATATAATACATATAGAACACACACTGTTACATTTACTGATATAATATAATACATATAGAACTCACACTGTTACATTTACTGATATAATATAATACATATAGAAGCACTTGTTACATTTACTGATATAATATAATACATATAGAACGCACACTGTTACATTTACTGATATAATATAATACATATAGAACGCACACTGTTACATTTACTGATATAATATAATACATATAGAACACACACTGTTACATTTACTGATATAATATAATACATATAGAAGCACACTGTTACATTTACTGATATAATATAATACATATAGAACGAACGCACACTGTTACATTTACTGATATAATATAATACATATAGAACGCACACTGTTACATTTACTGATATAATATAATACATATAGAACACACACTGTTACATTTACTGATATAATATAATACATATAGAACACACGCTGTTACATTTACTTATATAATATAATACATATAGAACGCACACTGTTACATTTACTGATATAATATAATACATATAGAACACACGCTGTTACATTTACTTATATAATATAATACATATAGAACACACACTGTTACATTTACTTATATAATATAATACATATAGAACACACACTGTTACATTTACTGATATAATATAATACATATAGAACGCACACTGTTACATTTACTTATATAATATAATACATATAGAACGCACGCTGTTACATTTACTTATATAATATAATACATATAGAACGCACGCTGTTACATTTACTGATATAATATAATACATATAGAACACACACTGTTACATTTACTTATATAATATAATACATATAGAACACACACTGTTACATTTACTGATATAATATAATACATATAGAACACACACTGTTACATTTACTGATATAATATAATACATATAGAACACACACTGTTACATTTACTTATATAATATAATACATATAGAACACACACTGTTACATTTACTGATATAATATAATACATATAGAACACACACTGTTACATTTACTGATATAATATAATACATATAGAACACACACTGTTACATTTACTGATATAATATAATATAGAATCACACTGTTACATTTACTGATATAATATAATACATATAGAACCACACTGTTACATTCACTGTTACATTTACTGATATAATATAATACATATAGAACGCACACTGTTACATTTACTGATATAATATAATACATATAGAATGCACATTGTTACATTTACTGATATAATATAATACATATAGACCACACACTGTTATATGTACTGATATAATATAATACATATAGAACTCACAATGTCACATTTACTGATATAATATAATACATATAGAATGCACATTGTTACATTTACTGATATAATATAATACATATAGAACACACACTGTTACATTTACTGATATAATATAATACATATATAACTCACACTGTTATATTTACTGATATAATATATAATACATATAGAACACACACTGTTATATTTACTGATATAATATAATACATATATATGCACACAATACATATAGAATGCACACTGTTACATTTACTGATATAATATAATACATATAGAACTCACACTGTTACATTTACTGATATAATATAATACATATAGAACTCAACACTGTTACATTTACTGATATAATATAATACATATAGAACGCATACTGTTACATATACTGATATAATATAATACATATAGAACGCACACTGTTACATTTACTGATATAATATAATACATATAGAACACGCACTGTTACATATACTGATATAATATAATACATATAGAACGCACACTGTTACATTTACTGATATAATATAATACATATAGAACACGCACTGTTACATTTACAGATATAATATAATACATATAGAACGCACACTGTTACATTTACTGATATAATACATATAGAACACACACTGTTACATTTACTGATATAATACATATAGAACTCAACACTGTTATATTTACTGATATAATATAATACATATAGAATGCACATTGTTACATTTACTGATATAATATAATACATATAGAATGCACACTTCCATTTACTGATACAATATAATACATATAGAACACACTGTTACATTTACTGATATAATACATATAGAACACACACTGTTACATTTACTGATATAATATAATACATATAGAATGCACATTGTTACATTTACTGATATAATATAATACATATAGAAAGCACACTGTTATATTTACTGATATAATATAATACATATAGAATGCACACTGTTACATTTACTGATATAATATAATACATATAGAACACACACTGTTACATTTACTGATATAATATAATACATATAGAACACACACTGTTACATTTACTGATATAATACATATAGAACGCACAATGTTACATTTACTGATATAATATAATCCATATAGAACACACTGTTATATTTACTGATATAATATAATACATATAGAACGCACACTGTTACATTTACTGATATAATATAATACATATAGAATGCACACAATACATATAGAATGCACACTGTTACATTTACTGATATAATATAATACACATAGAACACACACTGTTACATTTACTGATATAATATAATACATATAGAACTCACACTGTTACATTTACTGATATAATATAATACATATAGAACACCACTGTTACATTTACTGATATAATATAATACATATAGAACGCACACTGTTACATTTACTGATATAATATAATACATATATAACTCACACTGTTATATTTACTGATATAATATAATACATATAGAACACACACTGTTACATTTACTGATATTATATAATACATATAGAACGCACACTGTTACATTTACTGATATAATATAATACATATAGAATGCACATGTTACATTTACTGATATAATATAATATATAAACACACACTGTTATATTTACTGATATATATAATACATATAGAACTCACAATGTTACATTTACTGATATAATATAATACATATAGAATGCACATTGTTACATTTACTGATATAATAAATACATATAAACACACACTGTTACATTTACTGATATAATATAATACATATAGAACACACTGTTATATTTACTGATATAATATAATACATATATAATGCACACAGTACATATAGAATGCACACTGTTACATTTACTGATATAATATAATACATATAAAACTCACACTGTTACATTTACTGATATAATATAATACATATAGAACTCACACTGTTACATTTACTGATATAATATAATACATATAGAACGCATACTGTTACATATACTGATATAATATAATACATATAGAACGCACACTGTTACATTTACTGATATAATATAATACATATAGAACACGTACTGTTACATATACTGATATAATATAATACATATAGAACGCACACTGTTACATTTACTGATATAATATAATACATATAGAACATGCACTGTTACATTTACAGATATAATATAATACATATAGAACGCACACTGTTATATTTACTGATATAATATAATACATATAGAACACACACTGTTACATTTACTGATATAATACATATAGAACTCAACACTGTTATATTTACTGATATAATATAATACATATAGAATGCACACTTCCATTTACTGATACAATATAATACATATAGAACACACACTGTTACATTTACTGATATAATACATATAGAACGCACAATGTTACATTTACTAATATAATACATATAGAACACACACTGTTACATTTACTGATATAATATAATACATATAGAACTCAACACTGTTACATTTACTGATATAATATAATACATATAGAATGCACATTGTTACATTTACTGATATAATATAATACATATAGAAAGCACACTGTTATATTTACTGATATAATATAATACATATACAATGCACACTGTTACATTTACTGATATAATATAATGCATATAGAACACACACTGTTACATTTACTGATATTATATAATATAGAATGCACACTGTTACATTTACTGATATAATATAATACATATATAACTCACACTGTTATATTTACTGATATAATATAATACATATAGAACACACACTGTTACATTTACTGATATAATATAATACATATAGAACGCACACTGTTACATTTACTGATATAATATAATACATATAGAATGCACATTGTTACATTTACTGATATAATATAATACATATAGAACACACACTGTTATATTTACTGATATAATATAATACATATAGAACTCACAATGTCACATTTACTGATATAATATAATACATATAGAATGCACATTGTTACATTTACTGATATAATATAATACATATAGAACACACACTGTTACATTTACTGATATAATATAATACATATATAACTCACACTGTTATATTTACTGATATAATATATATACATATAGAACACACACTGTTATATTTACTGATATAATATAATACATATATAATGCCACAATACATATAGAATGCACACTGTTACATTTACTGATATAATATAATACATATAGAACTCACACTGTTACATTTACTGATATAATATAATACATATAGAACTCAACACTGTTACATTTACTGATATAATATAATACATATAGAACGCACACTGTTACATTTACTGATATAATATAATACATATAGAACGCACACTGTTACATTTACTGATATAATATAATACATATAGAACACACACTGTTACATTTACTGATATAATATAATACATATAGAACGCACACTGTTACATTTACTGATATAATATAATACATATAGAACACGCACTGTTACATTTACTGATATAATATAATACATATAGAACGCACACTGTTACATTTACTGATATAATATAATACATATAGAACACACACTGTTACTTTACTGATATAATACATATAGAACTCACACTGTTACATTTACTGATATAATATAATACATATAGAATGCACATTGTTACATTTACTGATATAATATAATACATATAGAATGCACACTTCCATTTACTGATACAATATAATACATATAGAACACACACTGTTACATTTACTGATATAATACATATAGAACACACACTGTTACATTTACTGATATAATATAATACATATAGAATGCACACTGTTACATTTACTGATATAATATAATACATATAGAAAGCACACTGTTATATTTACTGATATAATATAATACATATAGAATGCACACTGTTACATTTACTGATATAATATAATACATATAGAACACACACTGTTACATTTACTGATATAATATAATACATATAGAACACACACTGTTACATTTACTGATATAATACATATAGAACGCACAATGTTACATTTACTGATATAATATAATCCATATAGAACACACTGTTATATTTACTGATATAATATAATACATATAGAACGCACACTGTTACATTTACTGATATAATATAATACATATAGAATGCACACAATACATATAGAATGCACACTGTTACATTTACTGATATAATATAATACACATAGAACACACACTGTTACATTTACTGATATAATATAATACATATAGAACTCACACTGTTACATTTACTGATATAATATAATACATATAGAACACACACTGTTACATTTACTGCTATAATATAATACATATAGATCGCACACTGTTACATTTACTGATATAATATAATACATATATAACTCACACTGTTATATTTACTGATATAATATAATACATATAGAACACACACTGTTACATTTACTGATATTATATAATACATATAGAACGCACACTGTTACATTTACTGATATAATATAATACATATAGAATGCACATTGTTACATTTACTGATATAATATAATACATATAGAACACACACTGTTATATTTACTGATATAATATAATACATATAGAACTCACAATGTTACATTTACTGATATAATATAATACATATAGAATGCACATTGTTACATTTACTGATATAATATAATACATATAGAACACACACTGTTACATTTACTGATATAATATATAATACATATAGAACACACACTGTTATATTTACTGATATAATATAATACATATATAATGCACACAGTACATATAGAATGCACACTGTTACATTTACTGATATAATATAATACATATAAAACTCACACTGTTACATTTACTGATATAATATAATACATATAGAACTCAACACTGTTACATTTACTGATATAATATAATACATATAGAACGCATACTGTTACATATACTGATATAATATAATACATATAGAACGCACACTGTTACATTTACTGATATAATATAATACATATAGAACACGTACTGTTACATATACTGATATAATATAATACATATAGAACGCACACTGTTACATTTACTGATATAATATAATACATATAGAACATGCACTGTTACATTTACAGATATAATATAATACATATAGAACGCACACTGTTACATTTACTGATATAATATAATACATATAGAACACACACTGTTACATTTACTGATATAATACATATAGAACTCAACACTGTTATATTTACTGATATAATATAATACATATAGAATGCACACTTCCATTTACTGATACAATATAATACATATAGAACACACACTGTTACATTTACTGATATAATACATATAGAACGCACAATGTTACATTTACTAATATAATACATATAGAACACACACTGTTACATTTACTGATATAATATAATACATATAGAACTCACACTGTTACATTTACTGATATAATATAATACATATAGAATGCACATTGTTACATTTACTGATATAATATAATACATATAGAAAGCACACTGTTATATTTACTGATATAATATAATACATATACAATGCACACTGTTACATTTACTGATATAATATAATGCATATAGAACACACACTGTTATATTTACTGATATAATATAATACATATAGAAAGCACACTGTTACATTTACTGATATAATATAATACATATATAACACACACTGTTACATTTACTGATATAATATAATACATATAGAACACACACTTACATTTACTGATATAATATAATACATATAGAACTCACACTGTTACATTTACTGATATAATATAATACATATAGAACACACACTGTTACATTTACTACTATAATATAATACATATAGAACGCACACTGTTACATTTACTGATATAATATAATACATATATAACTCACACTGTTATATTTACTGATATAATATAATACATATAGAACACACACTGTTACATTTACTGATATTATATAATACATATAGAACGCACACTGTTACATTTACTGATATAATATAATACATATAGAATGCACATTGTTACATTTACTGATATAATATAATACATATAGAACACACACTGTTATATTTACTGATATAATATAATACATATAGAATGCACATTGTTACATTTACTGATATAATATAATACATATAGAACACACACTGTTACATTTACTGATATAATATATAATACATATAGAACACACACTGTTATATTTACTGATATAATATAATACATATATAATGCACACAATACATATAGAATGCACACTGTTACATTTACTGATATAATATAATACATATAAAACTCACACTGTTACATTTACTGATATAATATAATACATATAGAACTCAACACTGTTACATTTACTGATATAATATAATACATATAGAACGCATACTGTTACATATACTGATATAATATAATACATATAGAACGCACACTGTTACATTTACTGATATTATAGAACACGCACTGTTACATATACTGATATAATATAATACATATAGAACGCACACTGTTACATTTACTGATATAATATAATACATATAGAACACGCACTGTTACATTTACAGATATAATATAATACATATAGAACGCACACTGTTACATTTACTGATATAATATAATACATATAGAACACACACTGTTACATTTACTGATATAATACATATAGAACTCAACACTGTTATATTTACTGATATAATATAATACATATAGAATGCACATTGTTACATTTACTGATATAATATAATACATATAGAATGCACACTTCCATTTACTGATACAATATAATACATATAGAACACACACTGTTACATTTACTGATATAATACATATAGAACGCACAATGTTACATTTACTGATATAATATAATACATATAGAACACACACTGTTATATTTACTGATATAATATAATACATATAGAACACACACTGTTACATTTACTGATATAATATAATACATATAGAACTCACACTGTTACATTTACTGATATAATATAATACATATAGAATGCACATTGTTACATTTACTGATATAATATAATACATATAGAAAGCACACTGTTATATTTACTGATATAATATAATACATATAGAATGCACACTGTTACATTTACTGATATAATATAATGCATATAGAACACACACTGTTATATTTACTGATATAATATAATACATATAGAAAGCACACTGTTACATTTACTGATATAATATAATACATATATAACACACACTGTTACATTTACTGATATAATATAATACATATAGAACACACACTTACATTTACTGATATAATATAATACATATAGAACTCACACTGTTACATTTACTGATATAATATAATACATATAGAACACACACTGTTACATTTACTGTATAATATAATACATATAGAACGCACACTGTTACATTTACTGATATAATATAATACATATATAACTCACACTGTTATATTTACTGATATAATATAATACATATAGAACACACACTGTTACATTTACTGATATAATACATATAGAACGCACACTGTTACATTTACTGATATAATATAATACATATAGAATGCACATTGTTACATTTACTGATATAATATAATACATATAGAACACACACTGTTACATTTACTGATATAATATAATACATATAGAATGCACATTGTTACATTTACTGATATAATATAATACATATAGAACACACACTGTTACATTTACTGATATAATATATAATACATATAGAACACACACTGTTATATTTACTGATAATATAATACATATAATGCCACAGTACATATAGAATGCACACTGTTACATTTACTGATATAATATAATACATATAACTCACACTGTTACATTTACTGATATAATATAATACATATAGAACTCACACTGTTACATTTACTGATATAATATAATACATATAGAACGCACACTGTTACATTTACTGATATAATATAATACATATAGAACGCACACTGTTACATTTACTGATATAATATAATACATATAGAACGCACACTGTTACATTTACTGATATAATATAATACATATAGAACACGCACTGTTACATTTACAGATATAATATAATACATATAGAACGCACACTGTTACATTTACTGATATAATATAATACATATAGAACACACACTGTTACATTTACTGATATAATATAGAATCAACTGTTATATTTACTGATATAATATAATACATATAGAATGCACATGTTACATTTACTGATAATATAATACATATAGAACACACACTGTTACATTTACTGATATAATATAATACATATAGAACACACACTGTTACATTTACTGATATAATATAATACATATAGAACACACACTGTTACATTTACTGATATAATATAATACATATAGAACACACACTGTTACATTTACTGATATAATATAATACATATAGAACACACACTGTTACATTTACTGATATAATATAATACATATAGAACTCACACTGTTATATTTACTGATATAATATAATACATATAGAATGCACACTGTTACATTTACTGATATAATATAATACATATAGAACGCACACTGTTACATTTACTGATATAATATAATACATATAGAACACACACTGTTACATTTACTGATATAATATAATACATATAGAACACACACTGTTACATTTACTGATATAATATAATACATATAGAACACACACTGTTACATT